>JAWZYV010015612.1:0-55748 GCA_038373885.1 Cheiracanthium punctorium | reverse complement strand
TCCCGTAAAAAAATCCATTGGTCAGTTTTGCCAACCCAAGAGGAGTGTGACTGTCACTGTGGAACAAAGTCCTATAGCGAAAATGATTTATAAAGCGTATGCGGTTGCCAACAACTGCTGAAGTAAACTTTGAATTTGCCCTGATTTACGAGTCCATTTTTGGCAGAATTCCGATATTACCCAAGAGGTCTCCAGCACTGCAAAATCCGCCTGATAATTCCATGATTTCCAGGTTTCTGTAGCCAACCCTGTTACAGCAGTGTGCAGCTATCATATCAGGTAGGTGTTCATATTTTTCGGAACTTCTTTTCTTTTTCTTTTTGACATCCTTAAAGAAAGGCCAATATATCCAGGAGCTCTTCAGAATTAATATGGGACGAAAATAATTTGTACTTTTATGTAGGTTTTTTAATCATTAAACTGTCTTTTTTTTTTTTTAACCATCTTAATTTTAAATTCCATCTAGAATCCGAGAGATTTCAGTGCCAAGGAAGCAGGATGAAAATTAGGGAATCTCTCTGAAACAAGATGTTTATTAAATGGACATAACCTGCCTGTCACATGGGAGGAGCTAGTTTAGTTATGAAAGATATGGTGGTTGTCTGTAAAGAAATAGTGTTAGCAAAGAACTAAAGTTGGGGTAGTGGTAGAACAGATTTACTACATAAATGTTTAAATTGTGCGTGTAGCGGAAAGATATATTATGGGTGAAAGGGTTGCGGGATAAATTACATACGTATTGAATAAATACTGTCCCTGCCCTGTGACATGTTATTTTTTGTGTGTTGTGCGTGTGAGAGGGTCGGGGATTACAGATTGAAATTAAAATGTATGATTTGAATAAAATTTAATTTGAAATACACTTTTCCCTCTCCCCCTACAAAACATATAGAAGTAATTTTCTTTACTTGAATATATAAGTAACAAAATCATATTATATTCATTATCATGGCATAGTTTGCGAGATAAAGGCATTGAAATATTAGGGAAAAAAAAAAAAAAAACCACAACTAAATCATGACAAGTTGGTGCTTACTATAGTGTTGATAAATTTGTAATTTGAGTAGCAAAGTAACTGAAGGACAGATAAAAATGAGTTCTGTGTAAGTGTTGGACATCGTTGTTAATATCAATAAACTAAGAAAATCAATTAATAGATACTTGACTATTAAATCTAAATTTTTATTATCAAGAGAAAATAGCTATCAGTGAAACTGACAAAAAGGCGAAGGAGATACAGTAAAATCTAATTAAAGTGAAAATTTCATTGAGACTGGAGAATTTGTACCGATACTAATGTGCTCTTGTTAAATTCCTTGCACACCATGACAAATGTGCACATATCATATGTTCTAACTATTTTAGTGACATTTTTACTGGCAACTGTTTAATGATTACACTATGCATATGCATAAAAACTGCAGTTTTGGTTAAGTCAATTTATTTATCAGTTTTTATATGCAATTTTTTAATCCTTAATGCTAAAGTAAGGTGGTGAGGTAAGGGCTATTAGAAATATTTTTATTGGTTATTCAATAATATTTTGGAAAAGTAAATCTTGTATCAAAATTTTACTGTTATAACATGAGATTAACTCTGAAGGAAGTTTGTGTAAAGGATCTAGGGATACTTGATCCCTAGAGATAAGAGGACCCATAACAAAAAATAAACCAAAAATTTCGAATTTAGTCACAATTTTTGAAACCTTGGTATCTGACATTTAATATTATTCGTTGTGCACAAAATCTAACAGCAATTAATATTTTTTTTGCAATTTTGCTTTAGTGCAGGAATGATCATTCTGAATTTTGGCAAGGAGAAACCCTTTTTGAAGATAAATAATTTTTGTATTGCCTTTTAGTAAAAAAAAATTGTTGAAAAGTGTAGAGATCTTTAATAATTTAGTAATGTCCTTAGTAAACAACCTCTGAGTTGTTTTTATGTATTTAAAAGGAATGTTTTGCATAATTTCTCCATATGGAGGGATACTTTATCCCGCTTCTTTTAGGGATACACGAGTCCAGGGATCAAGTATCCCTATGACAATATTAACTGTAATGAAAACAACAATTTATGATTAGTAGTATTTAGTGCTATGTTATATACGTCATATTTCAAATAATTAAAAACCGACTGCCACCAGACTTTGACACATATGTTTGTGTTAAAGTTTGCCATAGCCTAGTTATGTTGAGTGGAGACTTAGAACTTGCAGATAACTAAGGTGTCCACTTGGATTTTTCAATTTCGAAAACATTTGCTAGGCCTTTCTTTTCTTTTTCTAAGTATGCTGGTACCATACATATATTTCCTTTAATTTTTCAACACATCAATTATTAACAAACGCTTATATAACTTTGCTTACAGCATCCCCCCCCTAAGAAGTAAAATAAGCCTGACTTGCATTATTTGTTTTGTAATTTTAACTTCATTAATAAGCCCATGTATATTAGACATGAAAGAAAAATGCAGATTTTATTTATAAAATTATACTTGAGCAGATCTGATTTATAAAATATGTGTCACAATTGTATCAGAGAGTAACAAACTGATCAAAACGTAACCATAACAGCTACTTTTCAGAAAGTGTATTTTTTTTTATTGATTACAAATGGCATGGTTGTATTTAAAACAAAAAATGTTATTTTCATGTTACATTGGTTACCTACAACTATGGGAAAAAATTATAATTGTGTATATTTTATGTAATATTATTTAGTCTTAAAGTATATTGCAGAGTTGCCAAACGCAGGAATCGGGAAAAAATCAGAAGATCTTATTTTACAAATCCGGAGGACTTTTTCTCCTATGACGAAATAATAAAACTAAAATAATAAGAATTGGGATGTACCAAAGCGGAAAACATTTTGGAAAAAAAAAAAAAAAAAAAAAAAATGTTGATAGCAATTTGGTGTCAGAAAAGTAGTTATTTTTGGGGGAGACAAAAAAAAAAAAAAAAAGAAAAAAAAAATACAAAACTTTGGGTCATTGAGAAGCCTGAAGTTTTTTGATGTCCACATATGTGTGACTGTCTGGAATCTGGAGACTAGTTTGATGTGTAGGAAAAGAGAAAAAAGGCTGATGAAGGGTTGCTTGGTCAGACGGAACGTGTTAAAAACGATTTCAAATTTCAGAAAAAGTTCATATTTTTATGTCATGATAAAAAATCAGGAGAAAATTACCAAATTTATCGAAATTGTGCGTTGTGAGCAGGGAGATCAATGAAAAAGAATGGTAGTCCCCCAGCAAAACTCGGGAGAGTTAGCAACTCCTGATATTGGTAAATTGCCTCTTATCTATATAAATATATGCTGTGTACAGGGTGACATTTATATGAACTATAGGAACTAAAAATGTAAATTATTATAACAAAACTACAGAGTGTCGACAAGAGTTTAATTGCAACAAGTGCAAACATCAGTACAGATATTTGGATTAAGGCATACCTAGCCAACCATTCAAAGTTGCTCATGCAGTAGCACAACAACAACAAAAATCTTTATGTGTATGAGTCCACAACACCATGCACATATTTACATATATACAAAATCTTTAAAAAGAAAAATCACACTGCACTATATAAATTTATTACCCTTTTATTTATTCATTTTTTTTTTTTTTTTTTTTTGGTTTTTTTTGTGGAGAAGCATAGTTTGCACTCTTTAAGCATGTTGGAGTGTCTTTTTTTCATTAAAATATTTTTGCAAAACAATTTCACTACTAATTTTCCACTAAGTCTAAAGATTTCATCGTTTTTAATCCATAGTGAGAGACCGAAATTCAGTCTTATTCCTTTCGAATCAAACTAAACACTCTTGTCTGTTGTGTGCATTGCTATGTGGCACAGTCTCAGAATAGCAAATATCACTTTTGGTTACATCTGGTAGTTTTTTTGTCCTCCAGCATATCCAGTAAGGATATTTTGTGCCATGAAATATCAATAGTGTCACATTCAATTATATCAAAAGAAAAGTTTTTCAATTTGGACCTGGCAAATGCACTTTCTAATTATCAAGACAAATGTTTTTAAACAATTTGGGAAACCTGTTACAGAATACTATAGAGAGCTGAAATGCATGCAGTTCTTTTCTTTAAATAGCTATTTCGCATGCTTAAGGAACGCATCTACTATAAAGAGGGAACTTTTTAAAAATATAGTCACAAACAACACAAAAAAAGTTTCTTATGTGTCCTAGCTTCATCAAAAAAAATTCCCATCATTCGAAATTGTCTGTTTGTGCACCAATAACGAAGTCTTCATCATATTTTTGTTTTTTTGCTTTTGTATCGTCAACACTCAGCAACACCATGCTGCTTTTGCAACAGCAGATGGTTTTACAAAACGAGCAATTAAATTGAAAATTTTCCTTCTAAAATATGAATCACCGATAAAGTTTGAAAATTAAAAGACAGTTTGACACAAACCTTGCACATAATAATCAGTAAAGCAAAGAAATATTTACCTTAGTATTTTTAAATCTGGTTTTTCAGTCTGTGTTCCCTTAGAAAGAGGAACTTCTTGATCCAATCCTTCAAATTCCTCTTCATCTTGAAAGTGTTCAAATTCTTCACCATCTCCTGCAAATAGTTGAGCAATCATTCATTTAATGTCTTATTTGACTTAAATTTTTTTAATTTTCATAAAAGCAACTTCCTAAAATATTGTAATTTACCCCAATAAAAAAGTTCAGAACTTTCGGTACAAATTAAGAAAAAAAAAAGACTTACAATAGTGGGGGGGGGGGGGGGTCGACTTATGATTAATAAATAAAAAAAAAACATTAAGGACCCTCGTATAAGTCAAAAATGTCCTTTTTGAATGACAACTGGTTGCTTCCTGCATTCCATAACACAATGACGTTGTTTCCGGTCAATATCCAGGAGAGAGAAAGAGGAAGAAGTTGGTTGTTCTTAATCAGCACTGGGGGGGTTTGGGAGGCTGAGTGACGAGTTTGGTTCAGGCAATGAATGTAACACCTAACCCCCCCCCCCCCCCTCCCGATACCAAATCAATCTTGAACCAATTTTAGCTTGTATATGACTACTTTACCATATTATACTATCAGTAGTGTCAGATTATTATTATTTGTTGTTCTTATTAGCAGTTTAATTTTGTACACTACTTTTGAGATATATATTATCTTTATTATTGTAGTACGTTTTTGCAAATGATTTTGAAATGTGCTTAAAAAAATTAAAGTTTTTTTATTATTGTATAATTAGCACGTTCTTTTATTCCCCAATTGTAAATATCAATAAATGTCAACTTATAAAAAATTTCAAATTTCTTGCGTCGGGAAGTAGAGGTGGTGTCGAACTTTATATGTGGGATAGACACAATAATCAATTTGTAAAAATGTTTTTGATTGTTAAATTCAGACAATGTGCTTTGGGTTTGCATGATTGTGTTCCAGTTTTGCATGCCACAATCTTGAAACCGGTATTACATCCACTTCTTTTGCACGTTGACGATTGCGTGCCGAAAGGCAATAAGCAGCCAATGCTTACGCTTGACTGTCCTCTCTCCTCCTACAATGAAATTGCTTATTAGTGAGGGTCCGGAGTTGGTTGCCTCATTTTCATGCATGAAAAATTTGGTTCATGAGAACTTTTTCCAATTCATCAAAATTTGTTTTCCGTGATGGTTTATGTCCCCATACACTGGACAGGGAATTGAGGTAGTGTAATCTTCAAAATGGGTGACTAAAATTTCTGGAATAATTTTTTTCAAAGAAAATATGGTGATGCAGCTCCTGATTTTATTGTGTTTTGTATATTGATGTTTTAATTTCTTTGTCCGGTACAAGGACGTTAGCGATGTGTGCTGTTCTCAAAAGCGGCATGTTTCCAGACTGAAATTCCTTTTTTGTTAACATGAACAATTATGTGATTGAAATTGGGGAAATATTTTCAACAATTTAAGTTTGAGGAATGTCTCATATCAAATCCAAGAAAAAATAAAAAAATCTTAATCATTAAGTAAAAATGGCATTTTCATTTTGAGTTTCAATGTGACATAGCGTGATTACGCCACTACGGTACTATTTGTTCGCAAGGAACCAAGTTACTATTTTTTGGATTTTTTTTTTTTTAAGAACTTAGGACAGCTCCTTGGATAGTGTTTTAATAATTTTATTTAGAACAAGCTGCATGTCCAATCCTTCGAACGGTAGGAAGGAATAATTTTCTAAAGTATGATTGTAACAAATCACAAATCTAAAAACACAAAAAAAAAAAAAAAAAAGTTCAGGTAGGGGTCGCCTGATGTGGGGTGGGAAGCTACACAGGATAGTGATTATGGCAGGTCAACATAGGATGAATAGTTTAGTAGCTTGTAAGAAGACCACTGAAAAATGATGATAGAACACTTTTAATTTCACTAAATGCTTTTTAATGTGGTATAACTGTGGTTTAATTCATAGTACCTTACAAATCTATTAACTACTAACCTATTCCTTATTAATATTGACGTCTCGTTTCTCTCGCTAACGCTCAATATAAAGAAACAACTTAGGTATTTGAAAACAATGGTTGCTTTCTACTCTTTCGTGATTCTTTGCAAATTTTTGCATTAGCATAAACATTTTTGTATAATTGGTTGCCATTAAAATATCTTCTATACATTTTTAAGCCCAATTCTGTGGAAATTGACATACGCATTGCAAAATATTTCATCTTGCTGTGGTAGAAAACATCCAAGCTATTTCTAATCTAAATATTTAAGTCCTCCAGGTTTAATCTAACGAAAAAAATCAAACTATGTAATCTTGAGGAGTTATTTATCATTCATATTGTGACTCCATACATAAAGTACTTTAACTAATTTTTTTTTGTGTGTGCGTGTGTGTGTGTGAATGTCGAAATAAAGAGTAAAAAAGTGAAATTGTCCAATTATTATTATACTGTGAAAGAATGCTCATATTTTAGAAGCTAAACAACTAAACAGATCTATTTTTTTTTTAACTATAGTTAAAAAGATATATTATTTTTCAATTAAAGAAAATTTAATCATAACCAGAAAAATTCTGTTTCATACCTGTATAAAGCTACAAAAGAAAGCATGATAATTTCATTATAAATACATAAAAGAGATTTACTTTTTATTTAAACTCTAAAAGTAATTTAACTTAAAATAAAACTAAAAATGACTTAATCAGGGTTCACACTAGGAAAAAAAATTCAATGAGATTCTCCTATTCTAGCTTCAAAATTAAGTGGAATTTTTTAAAATCTGAGTCAGAACTTGAGAATTTTGTTTATTTTCATTTTTTGTTTTCCACATTTTACGAGGCAAAATTAATAACATTACAAAAATATAATGCAACTAAGATTATAAAAATCAAAATTAACAATATAAGGGAAATATTCAGTTACCGGGTGTCGCCTATTTTTTGGCGACTTTTTTTTCTCGCCAACACCTGCTACTTGGCGCTTTTTTTTTTGTCGCCAAATTTTTCACGTGTGACACACCATTTTAGAATACGATAAAATAATACAACAGCACTGTCAGAAGAATACAAATTACTTTAACACATAAAATCCACAGATATTCCACTTAAAAAAAAACAATAAAACAAAATACACCATCCATACTTAACAAAAATTGTCAGCAAATTCAGTAACAGCAATTAAAAATGAGCAAACAGTAAACACTTTTAACTAAAAAAAATTTCAGAATATTAAGCAATCTAGTTCTACGCTATAGGTAAACTATGCAACCAGTGGACCGTTTTTATATAAACTAAAAAAAACCTCAGTGGTATTTAGCAGGGGTCTGTTTAGGGCGAAATTTTGGGTCCGTTTAACGGACCTTGTCACAAAATATTTTTACCGTAAAACAGGACCCTTCACAAAATATTTTACTTTAAAAACGGACCCTTCACAAAAAAATGTTACCGTTAAAACGGACCCTTCATATTACTTTTCATTTGTAAAACGGCCCATGAACCCTCCCTCCCAACATAAATAGCAGCGTAAACATGGCTTTGAGCGCTTTCATTTTCTTATCCTGACGCGGGAAGGTACAAGACAGAAGCGGATAGCCGGGAGGAAAGGCTCCTAATGCTAAAAGACTCATACCAGAGAGGGCGCTGAAAGTCGTAGGGGAAAAGGATTTTTTCCTCTATTCGAGGGAAAAACCTTAGGTGATCGGATTCCCGCCAATCATCCCGTTCCCCGTTACTGCTTTTTCACAGGATAATGCGCTGAATATTTTGGATTACTGGAATTTCAATATAATTGTTTTTAGATTTCAGGTATGATGCTTTAATAATTTTAATAATATATCGATGTATTTAATATAAGAGTGTAACCGATGTTTTAATATAAATATTTGTTTAATATTCATTACAAGATCACAGTTTTCCTCATGTGCAATGGTACAATGCCAAGAGTTAGATTTCAGATTGATTGTTTTAATGTAAGTGTGGTAATCGTTTAATTTTGGTTTAATATTCTCTATAGAATCAGTTTACCATGTGCTATTGAACAAGCACTGCTTGTTTTGCGATGCTTTTGATTACCAGATGCATGGTTAATAATTTTAATATTCTATAGATTGTTTTAATATTAAGAGTGTAATCAATGTTTTAATATAAATTTTGGGTTTTAATATTCCCTACAAAAGCATTTACCATGTGCCATCAAACAAAGCATTCCTTGATTTGTTGATGCTATGAGTTTCTAAATTAAATAAGATAATGACTATAATTTTTATGTAAGCATCTAATTGAAGTTTTAATATAATACACTGCTGGCCATCGTAAATGCAACACCCTGAAGGAAGCATGCAAATAATATGAAATTTACAACATGCATTAGCTGAGGTGTAGATATGCAAATGATTAGAATTTCAGCACAGACGCACATCAAGCGCGCCTGTGGCGCCACCTCAAAGCGCTATTTAAGGCTTGGAGATTTCGACGGTTTCAAGTACAGCAATTGTGTTTTTCTTGCTTTTTTTTCAAAAAAACGATAAATTATGCCTCGTAGGAAACAACGATCATCTTTTGATCAAGTATCCGAGTTTGACAGAGGAAGGATAGTGGCATACCGAGATTGTGGGTTATCTTTCAGGGAAATCGGTCGTCGTATTGGACGAAACCAAACAACTGTGATGCGGATATGTGATCGTTGGGTGCAGGAGGGTACGACGGACAGACGTGATCGACCGCATCGACCTCAGTGCACCACGTCACGTGATGACAGGCAGATTGTACGCATGGCAGTGACGGACCGCTCAGTCACATCACGAACCATATCACAGCAGATTCAGTCTGTAACGCATCATCCAGTGTCTGCGCGTACCATTCGACGTCGTTTACAGCAGAATGGTCTGTCCGCAAGACGTCCGTTGCTTTGTCTACCTCTGACGCGGAACCACAGACGTCTCCGCCGCCAATGGTGCGATGAAAGAAGGATGTGGACGACAGAATGGAATGAAATTCTCTTTACTGACGAGTCACGCTTCTGTATGCAACACCACGACGGTCGGATTCGAGTCTGGAGACACCGTGGAGAGAGGATGCTGAACAGCTGCATTATGCACCGTCACACTGGTCCTGCACCGGGTATTATGGTATGGGGCGGTATCGGATATCTCTCTCGCACTCCTCTAGTACGCATTGCCGGTACTTTAACCAGCCAGCGCTACATCTCCGAGGTGTTGGAGCCAGTTGTCCTTTCTTACCTTCAGGGCTTGCCAACAGCCATATTTCAGCAGGATAATGCACGGCCACACGTGGCACGCATTGTCCAAGGGTTCTTCGTCAATCACCAGATTGAATTGCTTCCCTGGCCGGCGCGCTCTCCGGATCTTTCGCCGATAGAAAACATGTGGTCCATGGTTGCTCAACGACTGACCCAGAGTTCATCCCCAGCTGTCACACCAGATCAACTTTGGCAACGTGTGGAAGCTGCTTGGTCTGCTGTACCCCAAGAACACATTCAAAGTCTCTTTGAATCAATGCCGAGGCGTGTGGCAGCTGTGATCTCCAACAACGGCGGCTACTCTGGGTACTGATTTTGGCAGGAACCACGCTTCATAGAATGCTGTAAATTTAATCATTTGTTACTTGGTCAACATGTTATCTACACAATAAATTTTGTTGTGATATCTCTTGTTTTTCTTGGTGTTGCAATTTGGGTGGCCAGCAGTGTATAATAATTTAATAAATTGATGGTTAATTCAAATTTTTGATTATAGATTCGTTACGGAATTAATTTACGATGTATCATCAAACTAGGTTTCTGACAGGTAGTATAATGTAATTCATGTTCAGTATAAATGTTTGGTTCAATATACAGGTAAATTCCATTTAACATGTATTATCATTAAATCATTTAATGTGGTTAAGTTGGCCTTTAGAAAATTGAGTTTATTTTTAATTGTTTTCGTCCTGCAAATTAAGCTCGCTTTATTTATTAGTGAAATTCTAAAAGCAGCAGCTTGTAGTTTCCAAAAATTGATTTTCTTGCTTTGGGTATATTTAAATTTTGTGTGTGTGAGTTGAATTTATGCCTGTTATTTTACTATTTTGCTGCATGAGTTTTAAATTTTGCATGGGTTATATACATAACCAGAAAAAAGAAATCATATATGTATGTATTAATAATTTTAAAAAGCAGTTTGCTGTTTCCAAAAATGGATTTTCTTGCTTTGAGTATATTTAAACTTTGTGTGTGTAAATGGAATTATTATTTCACTTTTTTTTTAACATGTTTAAATTGTGTGCATATGTTCCTTTTATTACCCTGCATGAATATATTTAAATTCTGCATGGGTTTTATGTATATATAGTGTATGTTAATTTAGTGAAAGGCAGTATTCTCAAGTTCTTTATGCATGATTACTATCTTATTACTACTTACTTAATATGCATGATTTTAAAATATGATCGATGAGTTAAGATAAATTGCATTAGATTTGTAGTGAGTATTTTAGATTTATATGTTAATTTTTGTTGTTTTGTCTATTTCAGTTTTAGAATATATTACAACTTGACATAGATTACAACTTGAGTGTAACCGATGTCTGGAACAATGAAACAACCGATGTCTGGAACCCCAGGCATAGACCGAAATTCATAAGTGTACAAGAAGACAGCACATTGATGTGGGTTAGCTAAACTAGTTGACGCTCTTTTTAAGACTAAGTATAAATGGAGTTTAGCCTTTTAAAGAGCTTCAGTTGGTTATATTACTCAAGATAGTAGTGATACCTATGAATGATATGCTTGATGCAAGAACATGCCAGAATATCTCAAGATGTTGATGCCATCTGTGATATTGTATTTGATGGAAGAACTATGTGGTTGTAATAAAAACTGTGTGTGGTTGTGATTAAAAAAAAAAAAAACTATACTGTTTTGTAATTAAATGCAAACACTTGGTTTCGTATCATTAGAAACCAGAAAAAATTCTTAGAGTGCACACAGTCTTGCAACTAGAGGGGGGGGGGAGATCTACAGAATTAGTATGTTTTGTGTACCAGGTAACATAAATAAACTCCAGTTGCAGAGCTGGTTGCACATGAATAACACCTAATGTGTGTTGATTAGCAGTCATACAGAGAACTTAAAGAAGCCTGGCAGCTTCGTACAAAAGAAGCTAACATTCTAATTTATTTCAGTGGGTGTAGACTTATTTTTAACAAACTATCAAAACTAAAGTTAGTTAATTGAAATGGTTACCAAATCTTCAACTTATTTTCCAGCAATATTGTGAAGTGAATAAAATTGATATTCATTTTTTATGATGATTAATTAATATAGTGGCAGGATAATTAATACAACAGAATAAAAAATACATTTTTGTAAATGATTCATTACTGATAGTAATATTGGGCCATGTTTTGCACTTAGTTTTTCTTTTAGATGACAATCTTTATAACTTAAGATTGCATATGATGCAATAATTTAATAGTTTTGCTTTTAAATTAATTTTTAAAGAAATTCTGAGGACCATATGACAATTATCTGCGTTACTATTAAAGCTATAGCAGATAATGTATGTGTTATGTTTAGTAATAGATATTACCAGAGTTATAAATTTAGTTACCAGATAATCAATGATACAACAATAATATTAGCTGAAGTAATTTGTTTCATTTATGCAACCTAAAATATTTTGCTTGGTAACACTAGGCAGACCCCCACTTTCTGAAGTAATTACAGGTGTTACTAAACAGGATAGCCCAAAACCCAAACCCACCTGTGTTTTGTTCATACAGTTGTGTTATTGTATTCCCATTAAGTATTAAAATTATTTTTATAAAATTTGGATTTTTTTTTTATCAAATGAGTAATGCAACTGGAGACGATCCAGAATATTATATTCATACCTCTGACACAAAAGTAAATCAGGAAATAATTACAATAAACTTAAAAACTTTTTTTTTTTTAACGTATTGATTTTCGTTGAGTTGTAATTGAATGTATTTTTTTAGCGGTCAGAAATACTGATCATATATATTCAAAATATAAACAGCTTAGGAAATGAAGTTGAATCATTTTTACTTTCCGAACATGTACCGTGTAAGGAAAGTATTTTAATCATGAAAAAAATCGACTTCGAGATTTTAATGTATTTACACGTTTTGAGGTCTTCTGAATTCATTTATGCTGTTTTTACAAGATGTATGTATGAGTGTATGTGAGTGAACATGATAGCTCCTAAACAGATAATTCGATTGAGCTCAAATTGGACATATATGTTATAAACCACCGTCAGTGGCGGATCCAGAAATTCTCTTTTGGGAGGGGCTAAATTTTGAAAGAAAGCTTATTTCATACAACAAAATATACAATGAAGCAAAATTTTAGTCTAAATCATGTAAAAAACTTTTGGGAGGGGCTAAGTGATTAAAAAAGATCACTTTACATATTCAAAGTGCATAATGAAGCAGAATGTTACCCTTTAGCTATCTCTTGGGGGGCTGAAGCCCCCTAGCCCCTCCCCTGAATCCGCTACTGACCACTGTTGCAAGACCGGTATTGATTTTGGTGTATATAGGACTTATAGTTTTTCTACAGGGCTACGACAAAGATTTCTTTTACATTATGGCCTATGGGGGATAATTCTTGAAAGTGTGCCATCGTTTAAATGGTGCATTCGATTGAGCTCACTCCAGATTTTTTATTTCTTTGTATGGAAATGTAATCCCAAAAAATATAAGGGGCCAAATTTTGACAAAAAAAAAACGATTTTTACTACCTCTAAATTTAATTTTAAAAGAATTTTTTCACTGAATCTCATCGTAAACTAACATGCATGTACAACCCATTTTGACCAGTTTTTTCCATGCCATCTGTATGTACGAATGTATGTACAGATGGCATACTCGCATATCTCAAAAACTATTGACAGTAGAATGTTGAAACTTTATATTTAGGATTGTTATAACATGGAGTTGTGCACCTCCCCTTTCGGTCCCATTCGACTGGATAGTTCATCAACAGGGCTGCCCAAAAGATTTTCAATACATTACGCTCTGTGGGCAGAAATTCAGTAAAGCGTATTTTAGAGGTATTAGGCTGTTTCAAACGACTCAGAAGTGATATATACTGTTAAGGGTTACAAAAGATTTCCAATACATTATGGTCAATGGCAATTTTAGGAACATTCATCCATTTCAAGCACAATACCATCGTACCATATAGTTAGGTAATGGCCAGACCACGGTCACATGCCGCCCTCAAGTATTATGCCAAAAGTCGCCAAGCTTGGTGACTTTTGGTGTACATATGTATGTATTTAACTCTCAATCTCAAAAACTGTTAATCATAGAATGTTGAAATTTCATAAATAAGATTGTTGTGCATCTCGATTTTTGGTTCCAATCTACTGGAGAGTTTAATTACAGGACCACCCAAAAGAATTTCAATACATTATGGACATCTTCAATATATTACATCAGTATAGTCAGTCATGTTTTGGTCCATGCGCAAAATCTCGCCATTTGTCGGCGATCTTGGCGAGTTTTACCGAACCCAGACAGCACATAAGCTTAAATCAAGCTTGACATTTCCTTGAATTTGACGTGTTAATGCAAGCTTGATTTTAGCTTTCAAAGTGCACAGTGATGGCGCCATCTGTGAAAGATAATGGACATTAATTGTCTAGCGTCCTCAAATTTGCTGAAAGTTCGTAAAAGATGTGTTTTATTTTATTACTAGTGCCATATTACCGGCAGTGCAAACGGGGCAACTGCCCAGGGCCTACAGATTTTAGGGCCCAAAAATCTTACACTTTTGTAGTTTTAAAATAAAATTACAAAGGATTAAAGAAAAATTCAGAAGTCAAATATTTTTTTTAATTATAAAGTATGAACAATGAAAATAATTCAAATTTACATTTGTATAAATTAATTTAAACTTATTTTTAATTCTTCGAAATGCTCTATATCGATATAGCATACCAATATGTAGGAAAATAACTAACCACATTTGTAAAGAGAATTTTTAGTGTTAAAAAATATCAAAATTTTTCAATTATTTGTTATTTTAAGAAATATTTACAAAAATGACTAAAGTGTTTGTATTCCATACATGTTAGCAACTGTGATATAGCATTTCAAAGTAACGTTTAACTATCTGTTTCTTTGATTTCAGATTACTTAACACAAAATTTGTGTTAAGTAAGTAAACCCATTCTATATTTCCAAATATAGAAATTCTTCAAAATAAAATACAATTATACTACGAAATTGATTTCAAAATCAGTCGTTTGTCTGGATTTTGGCCAGCAGTATTGCGGTACTGAAAGTTTTGAAACATGTGCTGCTCTCATGTTTATATTATGTTTATTTCCCTATTAGTAGAGTCTCTAAATCACACATAACATTATTTTAATTTTGATGCATCCCATGGAAAAATAAAAGAAACAAATAGCACATCGCCCACTTATCAATCTGGCGAGAAAACGGCGTGATAAGTCACTTCAAACTTTAGTCATATCTGCGTGAAGCTTAGTAGCTGAACGGATAGCAAGCTCGACTCCCAACCGAAAGGTCCCGGGTTCTATTCCAGCCATGAACACTTGATGGAAACAGATTAAATTAAATTGAAATTTCAGCGTAGAGGTGGAAAATGCGTGGCAAAATATGCGTGGTGTAAAATATGTGGGGCGAGTTCGCCGACTGGCGCCCCGTGTATTTAGGAAATTTTTTTAAGCTTGAATTGTAAAGCTTAATGCAAGCTGGGCAAGTGTAAACTAGAACACTTGATTCAAGCTTGCATTAAGCTTACACGCTTGAAATTTTCAAGCTTATTGACTTGATAAATCAAGCTTGCAGCAAGTTTGATGCAAGTTTGCTGTGCTGTCTGGGAAGTATCGCCAAATTTGGCGATAGTCAGTCATTTGGTCCATGCCAAAATATCGCCATTGTCATCGTCCTGCGAGTTTGCGAATATCGCCAATTTAGCGATAGTCTTTGGTCATGTCTAAATATCGCCATTTGTCATCGTCCTTGGCGAGTTTTGGAGAAATATCGTCAAATTTAGCGATAGTCAGTCATTGTTTTATCCATGCCTAAAATATCGTAATTTGTCGTCGACCTTGGCGAGTTTTGCCGAAATGTCGCCAAATTTGGCGCAAAAATTATTTCGCATAACTAAAGCTTTTAACCGTAGAACTTTGAGATTTTGTATTTAGAACTCTTGTAACATCTAACTGTGCATCTCATTTTTGATTTCAATCAACTGGGCAATTTATTTACAGGGTCACCTAAATGACTTCAAATACATGAAGGTGTATGGATATATTCAATTCATTGAAAGTCTGTGGTCAATTACTACTTTGGCTATCCCCAATATCTCGCAAACTAACTCAAGCCTTTTCAGCTTTTGGTGAAATATCGCCAAATTAAGTGTCAGAAGCAAATCTTTAAAATTGAACCCAGCTTGGCGATATCGAAATATTTGGCTAGAAATCGCTCAACCTTACTATTACTGCAGTATTTTATCTCAAAATAAGTTTAGATGAAGTGCGCCGAACAGTAGCGTAGCCAGGATTTTATTTCGGGGGGGGGGGGGGTATCAAATTGTAAGCTAAGTAAAGTGTCCCATTTCGAAGGGGGGCTGCAGCCCCCCCCTCGATACAGATCGTAGTGATGAGCGAAGAAAAAACGTCTTTTAAACGGAATAGCAAATGGAAATAGATCTGATTGAAAGTGTTAGTAAAATTCTGCATTATCCTTTCGAGATCCCACATATTCAAAAAGGTGGCTGAGGCGATATACTACCTATTAATTGCATGGTCTACCAATCGCCAATTCGGCGAATCTCTGAGCGCAGCCGAGTTTGTTTATTATGGCAACCCTGCATGCTCATATACTTGCCGGAACGAGTTTCTGCAACTGGTTGCGGCAGCCAAATTGCTCGAAATTTTGTTCGTGTAATAAAGCTTTTAGTCTAAATTAAGGTGACAATAAGTCCCCAATTCTTTTTTCGATTTGTCCTCAAAATGTAAAAGAGCAATTTGGGACGATTTTTAATTATTAAATTGTTAATTATTTTATTAATTATATAATGTCCCCAATTTTGTTTCAGAATTGGGAACTTGTCCTCAATTCTACTTTCAAAAATATGGTCACCTTAGTCAAATAAATTCGCAATGTTTGCGATTTTTGAAAGTATTTTACTTAAAACCATAAAATTCCCATCTTTTGACCCATCCATAGGCGCACCCACGGAAGTTTTTAAATAAATGCTTACAGTTAGTTATACCGTTACACACGGTAACAACGTCGCTCAAAAGATCAGATAATTATTTATGACTCTATAATGAGTTACTTTGCTTGTGTTCTATGGGACAGTCAAGTGATACCGAATATTTTGACGTTATAAGAGAGTTGTAACTAACCGAGGTCACTATGACCGAGTTCAGCAGTATTTGTATGTAGCCCAGCCCCCCCCCCTAAACTACAATCCTGGATGCGCCACTGGACCCATCGGATTATAAATATATAAAATATGGAAAATAACGCCTAATCTACATGCTGAATTCAAGGTATCAAAAGCCGTTTAGGCGGCATACGCTCCCTTAATTGGTAACGCGGACGTGATGAGCACGCATTTTCAGGGCCTGACTATAACACTTTTGCGCCCAGGGCGCTTTTCAAATTTTTTGCCCCTATATATCACTCTAAACTCCATTTTTAGGCCAATTTCTGGATGTGTGCCCAAGGCACATGCCCCAAGTGCCCGTGCGATATTTAGGGCCTGCGCACTTTCGTTCTCGCCGTCTGCGACAGACGACTGTCACTCATTCAAAGTCCGCATCAGCAAAGCCCACATCAAGTGGGTCACGACAAAAAAAGTTCACAACGCATGGTAGCAATCTTTCAAGTCCATAATGCTTAGCTAAGTTAAACATTGCCGCAAGAGCCACAAAGCGAGGCCAAGGCCTACGCTGCCCAACCACGCCTTGGCGACCACGGGCTCTGGGGTGAGGAAGCATATGCTTCGGTCAGGTGCTCAGCCTGACGCGAAGCCCCAGTGCTTAACTCCCAAGCAACCTTGTCCTCATTTTATCGACCTACTCAAGGGATGAAAGGGTGAGTCAAGCTTGCCCAGCCCGGGAATCAAGCCCCGGACCTGTGGCATGGCAGTACAATCCGCTAACATTAAGCCACCGAGCTTCACCATAATGCTGGAACAACATTAAATAGCCTCCGTCTGACTCTATGAGTCGGGGGAGTAGTGTAGCAACGCGATATCAACAACTCGGCAATTGAAGGACGCGCAAAGGGGCATCTTTTGTTCGGTCGGATAATGCCTTAATCTACCTCACTGGTTTCACCCCAATCAATGGGATCAAAACTAGCTTCCGCCACACGCGTTCCCTCCAGCCTGTTGACACAGTCGTCTATTCCTAAATACTAGGACAGGTTGTTCGAAATAGTGCGATTGAACCTCTATACCATACAGTTGAGGTTGGATTGTGGATTGATTTGTCCATTTTCAATCGGTGACCTGGCCTTGCAACGTGAGAAAAACCTTTCACGAATCTTCAATAGTAAGTGTCATCCTATTATATAGTTACGCTGACCCCTGACTCACTCTCTAACAATTCCGGGCAACCACTTCAAGATAAAACTTTTACCGCCATTACTCCAAGAAGATTAAAAAGTACAAAAAACGTAGCAACATCTACACCGTTTGTACGATCCGCTTGAAATTTTTCAGAATTATGTATAAAAATATAGAAAACAATCTGCGCTACTTTAAAAATCTGAAAATCCACCCTTTCCCTCATTTTCAAGCGCTTTTTTTGCTATTTTCAGCTACATTTTATTTCCGAGAATTAAAAAGAAAGTGAATGATTAAAAAATTAGACTCTACAGTGACAATGACGTCACATTGGAAGTCACGGTCATCAGGCTTTGAAGGGAAAGTTACGATTTCAGTTCGTTTAAAACAGTTTTTCAGATAACATAGTTTAATTTTTTTCATTAAATGATCGTCTGCATGCAGCATTGATATAAGAGAGTCTGTTTCAACAAAACGAAATTGTTCGAATACAAAAGGTTTCTGCGCGTTTCCAGCAGAGCATGGAATTCGATTTGGGTCTATAATACGAAGTTAATTATTTTAGGTGGACGAGGATTAAATATATTGAGTGTAGCCATATTTTAGTCAAATGTTTTTTCTAGCGCCCATTGCTATTGCCTCCACCACGGGCTTTGACTTCTAGTTAGTAATAGTAATCTTTAATAGTCCAAAAAACTTCGCAATTCATGAGCATTTACCGGACGACTCGTTTTTAACCGCACACGCGTTTTCGAGGTACAGTCGCCTGCCTGCATAATTACATGAGCAATTTCGAAAAATCCCTAATTTATATAAAGGACAATGTTCAATACTTCTTCCAGACAGAGTTTCAAAGGAATGCGTTATCACCTGTAGGCGAATGTAATAATATTACCTATACCAGTAGTTTCCTACAAGGGGGGGGGGGGGGCGCAGAACGTCGGCAGGGAATGCGCAAGAAAAGCATGCAACGTGCAAGAGATAATGCCCGTTTTAAAAGTCATATTATCTTATTTATTCTTATTATTACTCCAAAACATACCTATTTTTGCGTAAATTTTATTTACACTTTACCGATAACATTAGTTTGTGGAAAAGGCGACTAAATTTTTGTATCTTTGCCAGGAAAGGACAGCTCACGTCATTAAATGTGTCTTTCAGAGCTACATACGTCCTTCGCAGAGTTTCCCGCCACAATCATCATTATCAGAAGGTGTGATACTTCAGTGGTACCCTTCGGAAACTACTAACGAGCGCCGAGAGGACTTTCGGAACTACGTATTTAACGTGCACGTACAACAACGTACACTGCATGTGCACAGTGGTCTTTAGTGATAGGTCGGCATAGAGCCCACAACCTTCTGGTTACGAGTCTAACGCCTTAACCACTGTTCTACCACGGCCCCTCAACTAAATGTTCATTGTTGAAGAATAAAAAAAACTGTATCTATGCTGTGAAACATGAAAGAGTGGTGCGCGCCATCCCCCTAATTAAAACCAAACACACGCCCCTCCATAGTCTATTAGATAAGACACTAAGCATGGTGGATGGCTGGAGTGCGAAGGTCCAGGGTTCTGACCTACCGCTCGGCAGTGGATCTAACGGTCTGGAATTTCGGCCGATTTTCTCCCGACGTAACGTAAATACGCGTAAGAACTAAGAACCCCTGAAAATTTCTCTCCCAAGGCATTCCTCTAGGTAAATAACCCCGTGTCGATTTGCTTTAAGACACAATACACAATTCTTCACCACTTTAAGGATACCTATTCTACGAAATTCCTTGTTTCTTCTGAACAACAAGCTTCGTAACATTTCAATTTCAAATCTTTGTTAATTCATTGTTGTACTACAGTTTTCAGAACAAGTCTCACTTTCTTCTAAGAATTTTCTCTGCAGTCCAATATTGTCTTCGTTTTCTGCAGGAATTTCATTCGGTGAAATTGCCCTCCGTGATTTGTTAACCGTGGTGCTTTAAGCTAATTTCCAATGCATCAGCAACTTAATAAATTGTGACCGTCCCGAATAAGCCGCAATCTGGATAATCCGATCTCGGTTAATCGAAAGTCAACTGTATTTAAAAGTTACCCTCATTGTGAAATATAAGAATTAAAATACAGCGAAACTTCTCATAAAGGCCGCCCCTATTCGAGGGCCACCCAGGCGCGGATCCAAGGGGAGGGCGGTGGGGGCGATCGCCCCTCCTGGATCTCCTGGACAAAGTCCAAAAATCTGTTAAAATATATTATGAAAGCATAATGAAAATTATGTAGCCTTTTTCTAAGGGGTGTATTGCGGGTACTACTCCCTGTCTTTTTAATTATCGCTCATATATAGATTTTATAAATAAAATAATTAATTACATTAATTGGTATAATTGATTATAATAATTAATTATAAAATTGTGTTGACACCTCCTCCCCCCTGTTTCAGGTACAAAATCGCCCCCTCCTTGAGTAATTTCTGGATCCGCCCCTGGGGCCACCTTTATTAAGGGCTGATATTTTTAGGAACGAAATATTTCCCCATTGATATAATGTTAATTTTACTCTTATTAGAAGGCCGCATATTCTCTGACTACCCCTCATAACCCCCCACCTCCATGTGCCTGCCTTAAATCTTAAACAGGTGCATTGAATCCCTGAACTAAAAGATAAGAGTTCAGGAATTCCTTGCAAGAAAGAAGGGGAGGAATGAAGGACCAGCGGAGACAAACAGGTTTTCTCATACTTTGTTTGACCTTTAAACCTTTAGGGGTTTGAGTTGGTGGGAAAACTTGACCAGGAAACGCTAATAGAAATGATTATAAATAAACTAATATATCATTCTAAGGCATTAATAAATGATGTAAATTGAAGTAATTTGTTCCATAAAATAAAAGAATCTTTAGAAACTAAAATTGTCCATGAAAAAATTATGAAAAATAAAGAAACTTCAATAGAATTTTTTTTCAATCATGGATAGAGTTTGAAAATGTTAAACATTTTTTCTTTTTTTTTTTTTTTTTCACCTGTGTATAGGTTTTGATTTCCTTATTATAGTTTTTACTTCCTTGTACGTAGTATAAGGAAGTAATGTGATCCCGAAAAATTTTGGGGGCCAAATTTCGACAAAAAAACCGATTTTGACTACCTCTAAATTTAATTTAAAAATTTTTTTCGATGCATCCTATCGTAGGCTAGCATGCACGATCATATTAACGCGTCTGCAACTCATTTTGACCAGCGGCGAGTCTGCTGTGGCCAGTTTTTCCATGCCGTCTGTACGTACGTACGTACGTACGTACGTACGTACGTACGTATGTATGTAACTCGCATATCTCAAAAACTATTGGTCGTAGAATGTTGAGATTTGATATTTAGGATTGTTCTATGATCTAGTTGTGCACCTCCCCTTTTGGTGGCAATCGAATGGATAGTTTATGTACAGGACCGCCCAAAAGATTCGAAATACATTACGCTCTATGGGCCGAAATTCATTAAACTCGCCTAACTCGAAAGCTATTAGGCGTAGAATGTCGAAACTTCATATTTTGGATAGTTGTAACATCTAGTTGTGCACTTCTCCTTTTGGTTCCATTCGACTGGATAGTTTATCTACAGGACTGCCCAAAACATTCGAAATACATTACGCTCAATGGTCCGAAACTCATTAAACTCGCATATCTCAAAAACTATTAGGCGTAGAATGTTGAAACTTTATATTTAGGATAGCTGTAACATCTAGTTGTGCACCTCCCCTTTCGATTCCATTCGACTGGATAGTTTATCTACAGAACCGCCCAAAAGATTCGAAATACATTACGCTCTATGGGCCGAAATTCATCAAAGCGTTTTTTAGAGGTATTGGGCTATTTCAAACGACTCAGAAGTGATGTATGCTGTAAAGAGTTAGAAAATGAATTTCTCCATTAAAAAAAGTGTCTTTATCATTTGTAGTTCTGCTACAGGAACACTCAAAATATTTCCAATACATTACGGTCAATGGCAATTTTAGGGGCATTCATCCATTTCAAGCACAATACCGTCCTACCACATAAGTTAGGTAATGGTCCGACCACGGTCACGTGCCTCCCTCAAGAACTATGCCAAAAGTCGCCAAGCTTGGCGGCTTTTGGTGTACGTGTGTGCATATTTAACTCTCAAATCTCAAAAACTATTATGAAATTTCATATATAAGAATGTTGTAACATCTAGTTGTGTATCTCGATTTTTGGTTCCAATCTACTGGAGAGTTTATTTACAGGACCACCGAAAAGAATTTTAGTATTTTAATGTCTATGGACATCTTCAATATAATACAACTGTAGACAGTCACTGTTTGGTACATGCCCAAAAACTCGCCGTCTGTCCTCGACCTTGGCGAGTTTTGGCGAAATATCGCCAAATTTGGCGATAGTCAATCATTTGGTCCATGCCCAAAGTATCGCCATTTGTCATTGTTCTTGGCGAGTTTTGGCGAAATATCGCCAAATTTGGCGATAATCTGTCATTGTTTGGTTCATGCTTAAAATCTCGCCAAATTTCGTCGACATTGACGAGTTTTGCCGAAATATCGCCAAATTTGGCGCCAAAAATTATTTCGTATTTTGTATAACACTAAAACTTTAACCCGTAGATTTTTGAACTTTTGTTTTTAGAACTATTGTAATATCTAACTGTTTTCCATATCTTTTTTGACAGCAATCGACTGAGAATTTATTTACAGGGTGAGCCAAATGACTTTAAATACATTGAGGTGTATGGATGCATTCAATTCATTGAAAGTCTGTGGTCAATGACTACTTTGGCTATCCCCAAAATCTCGCAGACTATCTCAAGTTTGTCGGCTTTTGGTGAAATATCGCCAAATAAAGTGTCAGAAGGAAATATTTCAAATTGAACTCAGCTTGGCGATATCGAAATATTTGTCTAGAAAGCGCTAAACCTTACTATTATTGATATTTTATCTCTTTCAAACAAATAGGTTTAGAGGAAGTGCGTCGAAAATATTTTTGATCTAATGGACGTGCAAGGAAGTCATGTGTTGGACACATCAGATTTTTTGTTGTTGTTGTCACACTTATTCAAGGGCTACTCTCATAAGGGCCAATTTTCAATGGAACGGCAGGTAGCCCTTACAGAGAGGTTTCACTGCATATTCAAAATGCATAATTACTCTGAAAGGGCTATTTTTAAATGGCACGTTTTTTCACCTGTTATATGTTATTAAAAAAAAAAAAAAAAAAAAAGAAAAAGAAAAAAGAGTCGGAGCCAGAACCTCACCAGAAGAACTCAACAGACAAATGTTTGTTATACTACCGTGTTTACTCGCGTAATAGTCGCACCCCCCGTTTTAAAGTCGAAATAATCGTCAAAATATTTTCCCCGCATAAAAGTCGCAGTCACGTATTTGACCTTCATTTACGTCTATAAAAATATTACTATCAAAATAAAAATAACTTTTTTTGTGTGTGCAACTGACGAAAAGATTGTTTAATTACGGCAGATAATCTGTGTGTGTGGGATTACGACCGATTAGCTCCGAGTGGGCTCTAGTTCGAAGGGTGGGGTGCCCTCCGTGGGGTTTTTCTAAGGGGTCCTAACCCGTATTTACGCTAAGTTTCGGAGAAAACCACGGAAAACTCCGAACGGTTAGGTTGACGGACGCGCGATGGGACCCGCGAACCCGGGACCTTCACACTTCGCCCGTCTACCATTTCCAGTGATATAATCACTGTGCCATGGTGAGGCCGGCAGATAATCTGGAGACATTTGGTAAATTAGTAATTTTACAATACTACCAATACTCTTTTATCATTACAGTGTACAATATTATCTAGTAGATTTCCTCGCACCTAGACTTTCACCTTGAAAAATTGGCAAAAACAGATCGACTATTACGCAAGTAAACACGGTAATATAGCAAAGTTTGTAGTCCAGCCTTCGTCACTCCGTAAATACGCGTTAGAACCCCTTAGAAAGTCGTCTGACCAAGGCACCCCCCCACTCATCCTAGGCACACCGCCCATGTCTGAGGGATTTTGTTTGCGTTGTCATAAAAACGCAAACAAAACAAGCGATAACTCACTTAAATTTATTACAACGGAGAAACTGAATCTACCGCTAGATATTTAATCTTGAAATTATGTTTCTATGCCTTTTTTCAGAAAAACTTTACAACATTTAAATATTTTTTTTAAAAATAAATTAGCTATTAAAAAATAATTTTCGGCTGGATTAATTGGATTTCTGGTACATAAAATGTATTCTCTGGGCCATATTCTCTCCTGATTATTACCTACCTATAATATTTCGGAAAGCAGTAGTAATTTCCCGTCTAATCTTTTTAATTTTCTTGAACACTTTTAATTTTTACTCAATAAATAGAACTTTCGTAAGTTTTGCGAGTAAAAAATCAGCTTCTGTTTTATTTTAACCCATTTTTGTCCAAAGGTGCGTAAAGGCCCCATTTCAATAGATATTTTTTTTATTAACACTGTGACAAATATTTTTCACTAATTTTATTTTTCAGCTATTTTTAAGGGTTTTGAAGACATTTATAAAATATTAGTAATTCAACTGGAGTAAACACTTTCTGTTGAGAAATTTTCAAAATACGCAAGTTTTTCAACTTGAAACGGTTATTGACATATTCGACTTTTTGAAAGTGTGTAATTATTCCACTTGAGCAGGGACGTAGCCAGAAATTTTTCATAGGGGGGGGGGGGACTTACGACTACTACAACTCATATATATGTAAGTATACGTGTGTGTGATAATGTAATGAAGAATATACATTTTGTATGGCAAAAAAATTCTCATGGGGGGTTTATGACCCCCCTAACCCTCCCCCTCCTCCTTGGCTACGCCCCTGCACTTGAGATTAATCATATGTTTTTATAATGGATTAAAATTGCAAGTTTTGAAAATAAAATAAAATTGAAACAAATGTCATAAAACACTTAATTTTTTTAACTTAAATTTGAATAAAAATTGGCCAATGGTGCGTATACGCACCATATACTATTTTTCATGCATGAAACTTTTTTGTGTCTTAATGAATGTAATTTAAGCATATTTCAATGAAAACAATACCACGTTTTATACAATTTCTATGCGTGGCCTGCAATGGGTTATCACTGTTAATTAATTCTAGATTCCGTAATAATTATTTAATTCTAAATCTACCTGAAAATGTTCTGATTCTACTACATGTGAAAAATTTTAGAAATCCAGTGTGAGTTAATCGCACACACCAAGGGCGGATTAAAGGGAGGGGCGAGGGGGCGGCCGCCCCCCCCCCCGAGAAAAAAGAAATTAATGTAAAAGATCCTATTTTCCTTCCATAAAATGGATGTATATGTCAATCTTTTAACTAACCGCCCCCACCGACAAACTAACCCCCCCCCCGATAAACTTGCATTAATCCGCCACTGGCACACACACACCACATTTTGAATGCTTAACAATTACATTATATTTTTATGTTTATCAAAATTTTTCTTCTGAAAGTTTACCAAGTCTGGTCTGTCTCCCCACTTACAAAAAAAAAAAAAAAAAAGCCAAACAATGGTTAGTTAATTAAAATAAGTTAATCATTTATGACAATTGTAAGATCTAATTACAAATAAATTTTAATTGAAAAGTCTTTTGAAACATGTTCTTAAAGAAATAAACCTTTTGAACATATTTTAAATAATTTAACTTGCTTAAAAAGTAAGTTTGTACTTTGTAATTTTAAAATCATTAAACATTATGTTATTCTTAATACATTGTACACCATTTAAAAAATATGTAAGATCATCCGCGGCCGCAGCTAGAGGAGGCAAGCGACGCACGTGCCTCGGGTAACATGTTGAGGGGGGGGGGGGGGCGAAATCGTAAATTCTAGTCACAGCATTCAGATTATCTGATTTGAATCAATGATTAAAATCAGAATATCGGTTTAAAAGTAAAATAATATGATTAAAATTGTTGTTTAAAGATAGCGTGTTGAAAGAAAAAGATTTATTACTTCGGATATATACATAATTTTTGAGAAGCACCATAAAATGTTTAATAAAAGGAAAACACCTATCGATTCAGTAAAGACAACACATTCAAAAAATATATTTTAACAATTTGCCTCTTGTATTTTTTTTTCCCGTCAGACATGATACATATATTATATAAATATATATTTCTCTACTATTATGCAACATCATTCTCAATTATAACGCGAAAAGCTCTTGCGCCATAGCCGATTCACTAGTTCTTTCAAAATATTTCACACCACATCATCGGATCCGTCCTCTAATACGAGAACGAGAGCCTTCTCTTCTCTGAGATGAGAGCTTTCCTTTGGTCTCATTCGGAGCTGTCCTGTCTGGGATACGAAATCCCTACATCCCTACTGCTATTTCCAAAAATTCCCCACACTAGCTTTAGCATTAGGAGCCTTTCCTCCGGCTATCCGCTTGTGTACAAGACGGATGCCTACAACCCGCTTCTACGGCTGCAGATGACGTCATTGATAATCGTTGCCACTCTGCATGTAGCACTTGAGCGGCGTGAAAACAGAGAGGCGATTTAGCTTTTCTCCCTCAGGATCATAGATCCAGAGTAATTTTTTTTCGCCTCGTAAAAGTTTCAGAGTGGCAACACTGGTCAAGTTGTTTATTTCGCTGCACGTGAATGCGACGTTTGCTGTTAACACATACCGCGTGTTTTTTCTTCTCATCATGAAGCGTTCGTACCAGAATTCTGGCTCAAGAAATAGCGATTATTATATTAAAAAAGTTAAACCATCGGACGCTAAAGGATGTATGTCCATTAAATCTTTATAATTGACTTGAAATTATAAGTCAATTATTAAGAAATACTTTAATGCAATTAACATGTTTGCAATTTATTGTTCTGATGTCATATAAAAAAATGAAAAAGCACACTTGATAACTAAATACATGTTTAGCGCCAGATATCCGGTATCCGGCAAAATCGCTATCCGTTATATCCTAATGTAGCCACACATACAACATAACATGCATGACGTACAAATTTAGGCCTAGAGGGAGTCAAGAAATTATTAATTATGCTAGTAATTTTTTTTCTTTTGCTACACAAGATCACTTTTTTTTAAAATTACCCAAATACATATTTTTCACAAATTAATGAAAGCAGGACCCTATTTTCACAAAAACAGGACTCTATTTTTACAAATTTACAAAAACAGGACCCTGGTAATTTCAGATTCACAAAATTATAAGTAAATTTTTCACAATTTCACAAACACAGGACCCTGTCTGAAAAGTCTGGACAGACCCCTGTTTAGCAACCTAGTTGTACAGCTATGTAAACTATGCAACCAGTGGACCGTTTTTAACTAAAAAAACCTCAGTGGATTCAGAAACCTAGTTGTACACCTATGTAAACTCGGCAAACAGTGGTCCGTTTTTAACTAAAAAAAACTCAGTGGATTCACCAACCTAGTTGTACAGCTATGTAAACTAGGCAACCAGTGGTCCGTTTTTAACTAAAAAAACCTCAGTGGATTCAGCAACCTAGTTGTACAGCTATGTAAACTGGGCAAACACTGGCCCGTTTTCAACTCAAAACAACATCGGCGCATTAAATAACCTAGTTATACACCTCATATAAAGTCACTATATGAAAACATAACAACATCAAATATCCATTTACAATTCACATTGAAAACCTTAAGCAATTGCAAAAATTCTTTAAAAAAAAAACACTTACCTTTATTTTAAGAAACTCTTCAAAAATATCCATAACACATCAGCTAATGACATAACACCAAAACACTTCCTTTTGTTTAACATTATAATCACGCCCTCCTTCAAATAAACACACACTTCCTTTTTAACCAACAACATAATATTCACTACACTTCAAATAACACAACACATTTCCAAATACATCTTGTATTCCCCGTAAATAACTCAACAAACACCAAACAAGATCTGACACATCGAATATCGAATTCAAATTCACCTGCTTTTCGGTTTACCGATTACAGTTAAATTGCCTAAACCAATCACAAAATTCCTTTACCAAACATCCTGGTATCGTTTAATGAACCCACGGAGCGTTTTTTCATCAAAATACAGCATCATCCAACACCTCAACTCAATCTACACAGGTTACAACAGACATCTGACTCTAACGCTAAAGTAAACAAACTTTCGACCAAACTCCAAGTTTGGCGACTCATCACTGCTTGGCGACAACACCCGGTAACCGAAGAATCCCCGTTTCATACCTGTATAAAGCTACAAAAGAAAGCATGATGATTTCATTATAAATACATAAAAGAGATTTACTTTTTATTTAAACTCTAAAAGTAATTTAACTTAAAATAAAACTAAAAATGACTTAATCAGGGTTCACACTAGGAAAAAAAATTCAATGAGATTCTCCCATTCTAGCTTCAAAATTAAGTGGAATTTTTTAAAAATCTGAGTGAGAACTTGAGAATTTTGTTTATTTTCATTTTTTGTTTTCACATTTTACGAGCAAAATTAATAACATTACAAAAATATAATGCAACTAAGATTATAAAAATCAAAATTAACAATATAATATACAGATGATTTTGATAACAATACAATTTAATGATATCTTCAATTTTTTACTCCATCAAATATTTGAGTTGCTTCATCAAAATTTAACACAGCATGCCTGAAGAGCCCGCAAGTGTTATATTTTGAGTGGGATTTACTGTGGCATTGCAGGAATCGCACAATCCCGCAGTTTAGTGCGAACCCTGTTAATGTTAAACTAATATTAAACTATTAAATCAGAAAAAGGACATTAAACCTATGTTTAGAAAAAATTAACTCATCTATCATAGGTATCGTATCAAAATCGATATCTTATTGATAAATAAAATTGAAAAAAAAATGCATTTCTTTGGGGAAATAATCTGCAATTATATATACATCAATATATGTGTCATGGTTAAAATTTATTCGCTTCTGTTAGGAGTGCACACATAAAAAGAATATTTTAACTTTTTACATTTTAAGAAACATTTTTTATGTACATAATATGTAAAGATATTTAGTTTTTGTAAATTATAAGTCAATTATTAAAAAATTTTTTAATGATGTGTGAAACATGTTTGCAATTTATTGTTTTGATGTCATTATATAAGAAAATGAAAAAACACACTTGATAACTAAATACATGTTTAGTGCTGGATATCCATATCTGGCAACCAAAGGAGCTTTGGATATCTGATATCCGAAAAAATCACTATCCGTTACATCCCTAGTTTAATAGAGGGATGGAAGAGGGGAAATAGTAAAAAAAGAGGAAATCACTGGTGAAGCAAAATTTGGGACAACAGTAAATGATGCAAAACTGTATTTAAAAAAAAAAAAAAATTTAAAATTAAAATCAGTTACTGTAAAATCAACTTTTATAAAAAGGAATTTTTAAAAAATTTTATATAGTAACATTCATTAAAAAAGCATTCATACTAGACAAATGATTTTTATAATTTTAAACACATTGGGGAAGGAAAAAAAGGCAGTTGCGGCATACATAAGAAAGAGTTGTCTTGTGGTACAATATCTGAAAAGCTCTCCTCCCCCATTTATTTACAATACGTAAAGTTTAGATATCATTCATACCTCTATCTGAACATCATCATCGTAAGTTTGAGCAGCAGGTGCTGGAGATGCCTTCACTTCTGGATTAATTTTATCAGCATCTTCTTCTTTAGGAAGAATTTCTTCTTCGTCAAACTCTTCAAATTCTGCAAACTCATTGTCTTCAATTTCAGCTTTATGATGATTTACGGCAAGAGTTAAAGCCGTGATCACAAGAGAAAAACAGAAGAAAAAAAACAAACGCTGCATTCTGGAAATAAAGCATATAAAAAATTGTATTACTATTACGTATCTAACACAAGGTACATACAGGCAAAATTGCATATCCAAGATGTAATTTTATTTAAGCAACAATAATAAACTCTTTATCTATTCTCCCACTAGAATAAAATACAGGGAAAAACTCCAAAATAATTCATATATAACAAATTTTAAAATATGATAATTAATAACTTATCACATCGGTATTAATACTACTTTTAAGAATATGCTCACTTACACAAACAATTAAAACAAAACAATTCAGATTGAAATTTGGAAATAATTACAGAAAAATAATTAATAATATCGAATAAAATGTTGTATTTGAGCATTGCATTCCTAATTTAAAACGAAAAGGGTTGTTTAGTAAGCTTTTTTTTTTTTTTTTTCATGATCGGTTTAAATATTTGGTGGAGAATGCTAAAATATTATACCCTGTAAATTGCTATTTCGGACAATCATGTTACACATATTTAAGTTACTAGAGTGATTAAAATAAATTTTACGAACAAAGCCTTATAGATATACGTCAAAATCGAGGATACAAAATATAAATAAACGTAAACGGAATCCTTACATTTGATAGATAATCTAATTAAAAGAAACCTTTCAACATATTTCTTCAACGCTTGAAAAATATTTATCGAGTTTAGATAACACATAAAGATCGACAGGACTAACTTAAAATAAAATTTGTAAATACATAAAAAAAAGTATGTAGTTATTTTAAAGTTGATGCAGTTATTCCAAAACACAAAGTATTTTCGAAATAATTACAGCTAGTCAGTTTAAGGAAGTAGGGTCTTAAAATTCATGACTACACAGCATTAAAAAAGACAAAACAGAAGTTCATACGCTTACCTGAATGCCCCAATTTTCAAGAAAATATACTTAAGTAGGGTAACACGACAACCCCGGGTAAAACGACACAAATCTTGTCCAGTAGCAATCGAAGAAAGTTTTAATAAAAAATCTCCCTCCTATTAGACCATCATATATTTTCTTACAATAAATATGATCATTTACAATGTACACTGGATACAATGAATAAATGGGAAGGAAACCCTACACCCCTTAAGAAAGATGAGAATCATGGTATTTTGGTATTTTAATGAAAATCACGATGAAAACATGGATGAAAATCATGAAACTCCTAAAAAAATCTCTCAGTTAACTGATAAGCTACAGTTAACTATTTTTATACTGATAAAAAAATATATTGCAAAATTGGCAACAACAAGTTGAACGAGCTGAGTAGTCCATCCATACGAATCCGATCCGAATTCTTCATCCAAGGTTATGTAGTGGTTCAGATATTGACTTCGTTATGTTTACAAACTTTTTGGAACGTTAAACGTTTTTAAACAAATGATCAATTCCTTTATTTCTTTTGTCATGAGAATTTTTTGAGGTAAATTAATTATCGCAGATCTTGTGCGAATACGTAATTTATTTTAATAATATTTTGAATTATTTGTTTACTTAAATCAGCTGTTATAGATAGTCTAAATTTTAAGATTCGAATTTCTGAAATGGGGTTAATTTTAGCCTGTAGTTTTAAAATAATGTTTTTAACTTTAAACTCTTCGCATGTGAATATTCAAACTTAAATCTCTATTCTCTTAAAATATTTTATTCGAAAGCGGATTATTCAAAAACTTCACGGAAAAAAAAAAATATGCACTTAACATAAAGAAAACGCATTTTTATACTATAATCATAAATTTTGATCCTAGAAAGTTTGTTACTTTTACATTTATCACTAATTTAACGAAAAACAATAAGTGCTTTATGCTGTATTAAACTTTTAAACTCTACGATGTTTAACATTTTTGCTATACTTCAAATAATAGAAAGTCTTTTAATAAATACTATGTTAATAATCAATAAATACTAATGTACTTGGCTATTCAAAATGTAAATTCATTCATTTTTAATCCTGAGTCCAGCAATCGTACATTTGAAAATAATTATTAGCTCAGTAAGGTAGCTTTTCTTAATTTTTTCTTCAGTAGAATTTTTCAACACCAGTATTAGGTAACTTTGTCAACAGTGAAACCTTTTCTCGTTAATATTATTGCTCAATTTTAGTATAGCTGAGTACTGGGGGATATTGGATTTTATTGAATAGTGTGCTATTTATCTCATCGATTCTAAAACTTATAACCTTAATTTATATTACTAGCCGTCCAATACCTTACTGTTCTTTATACTGAGTGCTGTGTTGACTAAATTTCTGGGTACTTACGTATTATCCCTGCGGTCATTCCCACCGAACTATTTTTTTGTCAAATATGCTGGCAAACTGTTGCCAATCGTATTCCAAACCATGAACAATTTCATGTGTCTGGACTTTATCTTGGCGAAAAATCACTGGTTTTGGCAGACCACCGGGATAATACCTAGTACCAATTTCTGGACTCATTTCAATGAAAATCATGTTTCTCTGTTTTAACAGTATTTATCATTAAATTTATATAGGTTAGGGTTGTTACACATTTTGGGTGTCATCATAAAAGCTGACTTTAAAACAGCAAATCGCTAAAATGTGCTTTAGTCCAATGCATGGGGACTTTTTAGATGGGCTATTAATGTGCCAAGTATTGTAAATTTGATAGTTTAAATCTGTGAAAAAGTCCAAAAGATCCTGCATTTTTGTGTATCCATTATTGTTATTTTGTAATCTACCAACTGCATGACATATGCTTGCTCCATTCAGGCATAAGAGTTGTCCGCGGAAAACCACAGTTTTGTTTATTTTATAGAACAGCAAAAATCGTGGGTTTTTTGCTCCTCCATCCCAAATGCAATCTTTTCCCATCCATTTCGAGGGTGAATATTTTTCCTATAACCTTTCCATTGTTGAAATTTCTTTATTTTTTCAAACATTTTCAGTTGTGACCCTTTTCTCGCTATTTTTAGTTTCGTTCAAAATTACTTTCACGTGTAATTTCCACTTTTTTTTCAATTTTGTCGCTCTCATCCCTGTCGATTTGACATTACTAAACTGTTAATTTGGATTTTTGCATATGCGTTATTGTTATTGCACTAATGTTTACATCTAGCTGTTGCCGTTTGCAGCGTGGAAATATCGTCGATTTTCATACAGCGTATGTTAGTATATTATATAAGTAGATTGAATTAACATAAATAATATTTAATCTGAGATTCACCAAAATAATATTAAGTAAGATTTTTTTTTTCAGTGTAAGTTAAACTCTTTTCTTGTTCGTTAAACTCTTTTCTCAGCTGTTTCTTAGTATTAAACATTTATTGGCCATATGTAGTTTCATAAGTAAACAAGAACGGTACTTACGTATTATCCCGGCGGTCATTCTCGCCAAACTATTTTTTCGTCAAATGTACTGGCAAACAGTTGCCAATCGTATTTCAGATCATCAATAAATTCACGTGTGGTGCATTTATCTTGGTGAAAAATCGCTCGTCTTGGCAGACCGCTGGGATAATATGCAAGTACCACAAGAACTAATGGTACTTTTCTCTTAAACAGACCCCACCCAAATTCTGTGATGTTTCACTGGTAATAAAGTACCGAAGTGAAGGGCGAAACTTGGCAACCTTTTCTTTTTGGCAACCCTTGATCGTGCCTTGTTTTTTTTTGTAAATCTTACTTGTTCATGCATAGGATCTAAGTTGATTAGCAAACGAAGGAAGAATACAAAACGAGTTCCTATTTCGCATTCAACTGCCAATCTGTTATGTATTACTCCTCAAGTGCATTTTGTATTCATATGTAAACAAAAAGTTCTACATGCATAGTAGCCATTTTCAGTTAGTTTCACATTTTTGCCATGTTTGAAGGTTGTTGCACCTTGGAATAAGAGCGCTGAAATCTGTATTTCTAGAAATTTCTTTCATATCTTCTTGTATTTTGTTTTTGTGTTTAATATTTCAATTAGAGTTGGTTTATTTTTAATGTGTACAGTAAAGCACTGTTTAATACGTTTCTCATTTATACAACTTTTACATTTATATGTCTCTTTCGTAAAGGCCCGATTCATTCCTATTCTTTTTAATGCAGAAATGCTTTGTTTATACAATGCACAATGGCACAAGAAGTTTTGGCATACTACGAATATTATATTTATACTAAAGCTATGTAACATTTAAGATACAGTACAATAAAGGTATGATTTGTTTTTTTTTATTCAGTTAAGGTTTCATTGTACTTGTACATAAAAAAAAAAGAAAAAGACTTAAAATTATGATACTTACGTATTATCCCGGTGGCCCGCCAAGACGAGCTTTTTTTCGCTGAGATAAATGCCGGATGCATGAAAATATTGATGGTTTGGAACACGATTCCCAACAGTTTGCAGCATATTTGATGAAAAAATAGTTTGGCGGGAGTGACCACCAGGATAATACGTAAGTACCAAAATTATTACATTTACAAAAATTTACATTAGTAGTGTTAAACCTGTAATGTAATGTAAGTTGTTTATGAATGTTTCAGTTATACCTCTTTTCATTTATATGTCATTTCAGATCAGTTTCTTGAAAGACGTATGAACAGTGCTTTACTGTATTTGTAGTTTTATACAGTTTAGTGTATAGTTTTGTTAATGTTGTTTCAGTCTTATTTTGATGTATAAATATGAATTTGTGGGATTTGCCTATGACAGATGAAGATGCTGTTAAGTATTTTCAAAAATTCGATATTCTACCTTCGTACATGCATTGTTCAATGCAATATGAAATGAAACTATATAATTTTAATGGTTGTTTTGTATGAAAATGCAATTTAAGGACTTATCTAAATGTAAAGTCGGCATTGGAATTGGTTTGAAAATTCTCGTTTAAGTTTTAGAACACTGTTACATATCATTTATTGTTCGTGTGTTTGTTTATGTTTTACAAAAATTGGATGGCAAAAAAAAAAAAAAAAATGCTACCTGGCACACACAAAAAAAAACCCCCCCAAAAAACATTGCTACTTGGCAACAGAAAAAAAAAAAAAAAAAAAAAAAAAAAATCACCAAATTTGGAGGGGGTCCGTTTATCCGTTTAACAGAAAAGTACCGAACTAACTATTAACTGTAAAAATTTTTATTTCCTCATCAACATAGTCTCAACACAGATACATTTTGTGACAATATTTGAAAATGAATAATTTGCATAATACAAAAAGTTTGAATGTTTCATTTTTATAGTTCATAATATACAAAAACATTTGTGACTATTGCTAGATGTTAGCAAACTGCAAAAAATGTTGTATGATAAAAGCAGGTTATTATTATCTCCTGGAATATGTAAAACTTACTACTAAAATAATTAAATGAATAGTTTACTTTTTAAACTTGTATTAATTTTAAGGATACATAATGAATGTTCAAACACTAATTTAGTATTTAGCAGTTTTCGAGTCTAATACAAAAGTTGGTATAGCTGCCAGTTTGGTGATTTTTTTATTTTTCTAACATGTTTATTGTATGATGACAAATTACATTGCCAACATAATTAAAACTTCTATTGTTATTTATAATTAAAAGGAGAAATTTCATTTTACTCAGTAATCAAGATGGATCATCCTTCCATTTTTCTGTGCTGCCATGTTCTGACATAGACCCAGGACACAGGTCTATGTCAGAACACGACAGCCTTTTTAGGTCAAGTCAACTAACCAAATATTGCTGCATATTCAAATGAATAATATCAGCTCACTGCCATTTATTAAGACCTATTGGCTGCTGAGGTGGTCCGTCATTTTGCTGCACTATTCTTTTTAAGTTTTTATATTCCGTCCCTTCCTATCTCAGTCATTCAGTTTGTCGCTTCCTTCTTTCTATATTTTGGTGTTCTGCCACACCTTACTTTTGTTTTTAGCTTGCTCCTCTAGCTTGACTACCCCCCCCCTCTCCTAGCTAGACCACTGTTTCAGCCAAAATTTTTTTCATAAATGAAGTGTATAAAAGTTTTTTTAATAACATTTTGTAGAGCTAAATTTTAATACATTATAAGTATACTTAATTATATTATAGTAATATATATATTTTTTTCTGCTATTTCTATGTTATGTGTAATCGAATAACCATTGCAATTTTTCATTCTAAAATGCAGAATATGAATTATGCAAAGTGTTTCATAAAAGATAGACAAAAATTTAAGTGGTGATGGTGCACATGTGAAAAGAAAAAAAAAAAAAAAGAAAACTACTTTCACCAAAGAATGCATGGTTGGAATTAAAATGTGAAGTTGTTAGAGGATCCCAAAGGTGATGTTATGTTAGGTAGAAACAAAGAATGATTAAATTAAAAAAGCAAGTTTAATCACACATAAGTAGCATTGAAAACAGTGACCAACAGTATGTATGCACATGGTACAACAGCAAAGAAAGAATTGACAAACACTTTGAAATGGCATTTGTGCTCTTCCCTTACAGTGACTACTGATTTGACAATAAGTTCTGCAGATTCAGTGCCAGTCTTGGTGTGAGAATCTTCAGCTGTCCTCATAAAAAGAAATTGAAAGGTGAAACAGTGATCTCCCCAGAAATTTTTATTGGCCGGGTGGCATTATGAAGCTGCAATGTATAATTATGTTGAATTAAAGCATTCAGAATGATACTCTGATTTTCCTGCTGAGCAGTCAGTAAAACTTGGGCAATTTGTCCTGTACGAAAGGCCTGGGGGGAAATCTGGTTAGCGCGATGTCCATGCAACAGGACCACCTTGTTCAATTCATTGGTTTGGAAAGGTTACGTTCAAATAGTTTGCACCTCTCATGGATAATAGCTTGGCTTAAGTGTGAAAGAACATTTTTCAACATCTCTGGCAGCACTTTTTGCTGAAATGTGACTTGGGAATCCCGTCATGAATTCTGACAGAAGATAAAAGCCCATCTAGGTGATTACTGGAACACAGGGTCGACAAGTTTTAGATGCTTGGCAGTTTTTGATGGTTTTAACCAGGATTTAAATCAGCATGTCAAAAACGTCAAATATTCCTTGGAAAAAATGAATCAAGCTACCAAGAGTTATTTTATTTTAAAATAGTTTGGACTTCAATGTCTGCAGTGAATTAATCACTTAATATTTAGAAGAATAAAGCACTATAATCAGCAAAAAATGCTTACTTTGTTTTAATCTATCAGGGTTATTTTATTTATTTTTAAGAAGGTATGAGAATGTGCTTACTCATTGCATTTAAGTTCTAAAACTTTTTACTAATTCTATTTTGAATGGGAAACTTTAGTATACTGATAATTAAAGGTTCTGATCTTTATTTCTTTTATCTAAATGACTGAAACTTAGTGTTGACTCTAGAAAAAAAGGGCCGCCGGGGGGGAAATTTTCAAAAGGGGCACCCTGTTCTCAAAAAGGGCACTTTGGGGTTCCACGAGAATGTACAGGTAGATAACATATAGAAACTGATTTGAAACGATCTGATCCCCGAAACTTTAACATGTAGAGTTGTAATATGTGTTCTGACTTGCAATGCATAGTAAGATTTTTTCCAATTTGTCTTAGTTCCCCCCCCCCCTTCTTTTGGAGAATATATCCAGTAGAAGTAAGTGTAAGCGAAATAGGAAATATAATTTGTTGATAATATTTTGGTCTAAACATGACATAAATATGTGAATTAAATCTACATAACTAGAAGTTTTGATTTTAAAAAAATTTCTAGCATAAAGAAGTTTTAATATAAGTAATGTTGAATTTTCTGCTTAATTTTTTTTCTCAAAATAACGTGACATACATGTTTATTATTTATAAGAATAGTACATTTATTGAAGAAGATTTCAGAAATTTTTAGCCCGACATGATTTGTTAGGCAGTAGGGGAAGGCAGAGGGACTGTTAATTTTTGTTCCTCCATTTTATCACACTAGCACTACTGGACCACAATTACTGGATCTCATTCATATATGATATTTCACCTATATCGGTACAAACTTTTAAACAGAAAAGGACTGTCAGTGTAAGTGGATTAGGGTAGATGCTTTAGCATGTAATAAAAATAATAAAATTTCTGCAATGCAGGATGTATAAAATTAAATTATATAAATCAGAATTTTATTTAAATTCTTTTGTTTGCAATAATTATTGAAAGAGTACCAAGTAAAGATTTTCAAAGTTACGCTTATTACTATTAGACATTATTAAAATTGCATCAAACAATTTAACTCATCCATCAATTGATAACTACAGAAATTGGGGAAATTTAATTCAGAACACAGAAGATTGCTGGAAAAAATGCAAATTTTGCAATACATCCTATGTATTAGTCATGCAAATTTTGTAATACATCCTATGGTTGGAATGTACAACACCATATCACATCAAATCACTGAAATATATTTGTTATTCCTCTTTCACTTCTAATTTAATGCTTGCTCATTCATGAAAAGTGAATATAAGTTTTTTAAAAAGTACTATTTCTTTAAAATAAATAAAAATAATTACTACATGTAAGTTTTTTATCAGGTATAAAATTAATATTTTTTTTTTAACTCACAGAATTGTCCAAAGGTATGTAGGAAATAAAGTTTAAAATATTTTCAATAATTTATTTTTCATAAAGCTTTATTTTTAATTTCTTGTAACATACTTAAAAAGGTCTCTTTAAAAACACTAAATTTTCTTTCTTAAACCTTGCTTTAATCTTTTTAAAATAAAAATAGTACTAATCAATATTTATTTTAACTATCAAATGTTTTTAATCAGCTTAATATAATTAAAATAATCAACATCCTGGTGCCGAAAGTACTTAAACAAATTATCTATTAATAAACCTTCCAGAAATCTTTTTCTTTTTTTTTCAACTGAAAATAAGCTTAAATTGATGACAGTTTGTTTTATGAATAACCTAGCTGTTAACTTATGACACAATTTGTTTTCTGAAGACATCCTTTTCCAGAACTAGCTTTCTTTTGCTTTTATTATTATTTTTTTTTTTCGTTTCTTCATTCATTAAAATGTTGAGAATTTTAAAATCGGAAGGTGTATAATATGAATATTTAGAATACCAAATCTTGTCAATAATCTGATTTACTAAATTCTGCATTTACTCCACTTTTATGTAATTAAAACTGTGGCGTAATAAGTTGGGGGGGGGGTCCGCCCCGGCGGCAAAAAAACAAACATGGTGGTCGGCAGGACACTTAGAAATAATAAAGTGGAAAACTAAAGGACCGAAATGGGGGCAGAATGCTGAAACTTAGAAAGAATGGGGCGGCAAACTGAAAGACCGCACCGGGCGCCAATAACCCTAGCACTACATTGCTAAAGCAAAAGATCATTATTATGCTCTGATTTTGGCAAAAGCATGATGTGTTTCAATTGCTGTATTCCCAAAACGTCGCAAATCCCTCGATTTTCCGATGGATTTGAGTAGATAAAGCCACTGAACATGGTACACGGCTGAAGTGTTGAAGTTCCCACGTTCGGCGGGCCCCGCCCGCGCGACTGTCGGTCTGGAGTTTTGGTCGGTTTCATCAAGATGTACGCGTCAATACACATTAGAACTCCTTAAAAAGTCACCCAACCAAGGCACCCCCCAACTTAGAAGATATCCCTTGTCTAGGCTTGCCATAACAAACAAGCAAATCCCGCGAATTTTCGAATCGCAAAACGTCGTTTTGCTAAGGCATTCTTTCTGTATCATCTGTAATTATATATGATTAGTAAATAACTGTTATACATTACGAATAATATGTACCAAGAAAGCCGATTAAAAAGAGCAAATCGTTTAGGGGGGGAACTTGCTAGTATTGCGAAACTATTAAAGACATCGAGAAGAGCAATAATTATATACAGCTGGCGACGAACTCTGGTATAATGATTGTTTGATAATTCGCAACTACATATTTATCAAACGTAGCCACCGATATTTGAGGATTGACAGATGGAATCAGAAATTTTTAGATAACTTGAGAAAATTTTGAATTTCCCAACCGTATTTTCTTCCCCCAACTCCTAAGTGAAATGCCGATGGGGCTTCTCGCTTGAGTCAGCAAAAACAAAACAAACAAGAGGGGCCTTTTCGGGTTACTCGGCTGTTCGGCTCGCGCAAAAGAAAACAAAGAAAAGGGCAGTAGGAGTATTTCGATCTGAAAGAGTAGAATATTTGAAAAAAGCATTTTAATAAATTACATTTGTGGAAAAGATCGGATTTCATAGACGGTTTTTGTGAAAGGGCCGTTTTCAATCGAACCTATTTTTATGATGGGATTATTGTACTCAATCGTAACCGTTTTAATTAACGTATTATCGTGATGGGCCGCAAATGGTATGTAGGAAATAAAAAGTGCTAGTTGTTTACTAATAATAAAAATGTAAAAGCAGGAGGGCGCATAAAGAAGAGAAATAGGGCCGCCCGGCGCTAAAAAGACGACAAAAGGGCCGCCGGGCGCTAAAAAAATAACAAAAAGGCCGCCGGGCGCTAAAAAGATAACAAAACGGCCGCCGGGCGCTGCGCCCTGCCAAATTAATCTAGAGTCAACACTATGAAACTAGTATGTCATTGGTTGTTGCTTAAAGCTCTTTCAATTTAGGTATTGAGATTAAATCAAAAATAAGCTTAATATTTGCTTCTAGGAAATGTTTAACCATACTTTAGTTTGAAAATTTTAAAAAACTGCAGAATATTATTGATATAATTATATTTATACAAATATTATATGTAATTGTATGCAGTAAATTTCTCAATTTGTATCATGTAAATGGTATTAAACTAATTATTCTTAATGAGCACAACTTATGTCTTAGCATAATTGTTATTTTTTAATATAATTAATTTTAAATATGCATTTATAAAATGCAAAATGTAAATATACTGCATAATTAATTTACATATTGTTCTTTCATTTATGGATTAGTTATGAACAGTTTTTGACAGTTTAAATCAGTTTTTGAGAACTTAAATTGTTTGACATCAAGAATCCAACCCTGCTGGATCATTGATTAAAAAGTATCAATCAAATGTCAAAAACTTATTTTTGTAACTAATGGTTCTTTGTATGTTTTAGCTTCATTTAAGACATTGTCTTAATGCTTATGCACTCTTATGCCTTAGCCTTTTAATTCCGACCATGCTTTCACTAATGAAAGTTTTTTATTTGGGTGTGTACTATAAATTTTTACAGTTTTGTCCATCTTTTGTGAAACATCCTAGGCTTTATGTTTAAATTTCATGAATATATGTTATAAGCTTTAGAATACTATTGGCTATACCCAATTTGCCAATACTGATTCATTCATTATAATACTTAGCATTTTGCATTAAATTTTTACTTTTATTTTTTCTTGATGATAGGTAATCAGTTTGAATAAATCATAATTTAATTTAGGGATACAATAAATATTCAGCCTGTTCGGTTCATTTACAGAATATATGATCTGGCTAAATAGTACACAGATATTCAACTATTATTTCAGCATATTTGGCCTAATATTTTAGGGATAATAAAACAGATCAGTTTTCTTTTATTATCCCTAAATTATCTGTTTCTGCCAAGTAGGATTCTCCACCCTTCATCTATTGGCCCATGCATAATATCGTTAATCGTATCGCTGTCAGAATTTTCAGTGTTTCTCGGTAATAACTGTAGTTTCTATTTTTATAATTTGCTAATTTTTCAGTGTTATTAAGGTCTGTAGAGATGGGAATTGTGTGGGCAATACATGATAAAGTTGTGCTTGATTTTCCATATTTTAAATCCTTTTTATTCACCCACTTGTGCCCAGGCTATTATTAACACATTCTCCAATTTTTGCTGATGTTATTAGTAATCGATAAATTTCTTGTATCAGCTAAATAATAATTGATATTTTTCCTAAAAATGTATATAAAAAATGAAGTTTTCAGATCCTTTGTCATTTTAAAGCCATGATGATAAGGAATATTTTGTGGAAATAAGATGTGTAATACTCATGAATGGAAGACAAGAAACTTTAATGACACATATGAATTTTTAAAACGACCAGTAAAAAATTAAAATTTGGATATTCTATATATTAGGGTGATTCATAAAAAACCCCAAAAAATTTTTCCCCGTTTTTTTTAACTCTCAACCCCTAAAACTGATCTATTCCACTAGAAAACATCCCAGTATTTAAAAAAAAAATTTTTAATTGATATTTAAGAGTCGCTACCAAATTTTGAAATATGAGAAATGAAGCAAAAAATAAATAAATTTTAAAATAAAAATTTATTACAATCAGAATACAGTTTTATGAATGAAAATACTAAATAACAGTGTTGAAACATCAAAGTAGAAAGAAAGAAAAAATGTTATATAAAATTTGCCTTGTTGACGTTGGAGTTTTTCTGTCTATAATTCTTAAGGAACAACATCAAGTACTGCGTCTGCTCCTCATCGTTCGTATGTAATTTGTTGTACTCTTCCATCAAAGCAAAACCTCGTTCAGCTATATCATTAACAAGTCTCATGTTTTGTACAATTTCCTTAGCTGGCCTGTAGCTTTCTTCTTCCCACAGCTCAGGAACTTTTTGTATGAACTCGCATGAAATCCCAGTCATGTTGAAAAATTTCATTGTTATAACGAAATCTTCGATATCTTGATTTTTGATTGCATCATACCTCAAAGATGCCTTTTTAGGACTGCTTTCCCGAACTTTCGTTATTCTGTGCTAAAATCATTCTTCGTTTTGTTTCACTAGAAATTCGTTTATAAAAAAAAGCTAAAGCAATCAGCTCTTCAGAAAGATATCAAAGATGACCCAACATCTTTTTCATGGCGACTTTGGCTAAAACTGTGTCATGTTTTTCGAACTCAACTATGTCTTTCAAAATCTGCAGGTCATTTTCAGGTGCCATATAAGCCACTGGCGCTCTAAACTAGTATTTTGCATAGACGAGTACAACAAATGTGCAGATATCCGTAATGGCCTTAGCTTCTTTAATTGTGATCTTAAGCTGGTACTTAAATAGAAACATTTTCAATGCATATATAGCTTTTGCCATCCAACGTGCACGATGCATTCCAGAAGGGGCTTTGAATAAGAAACTGCTTTCAGAAATCCCTCCTAAAAAAATAATAATTAAATGAAGGAGCTCCTTGTAATCAGCGGCGGATCCAGAAAAAAAATTCTGGAGGGGGCACAAGACAATTTTTGTCACATTTCCTTATAGAATGACTTGAATTTACAAAATAAGTCAATCTTCTATAGTGTAAACTTCATTCGTCTGGGGGGGCATGTGCCCCCCTCTGGATCCGCCAATGCTTGTAATCGTCACGAGGCTGAAATTGTTGTAGTTGATTCTTAGCTAAAGTAATTATATCGGTCGCAGCAGTTTGAACGCAATTCCAAATAGATGATTCAAAAATCGTAGTATTGAAGTCTTCCCGATTTATTTTTGTCCAACGGCTCTTTAATTTTTTGAAAATCATGATTTCAGGACCACTGGAAGATCCAATAGCTGATACTACGACAGCTTCAAGTACGATTTCTAATACGATAAGATGTGATGCTGACAAGGGAACCAAATCAATTCTTTTTGCATTTTTTTCCCAAAAGAATACAGGCTCCGTTTATTTGCCCAGTATTAGATGCCGCTGTATCGAAGCACATGCATCTTATTTTATCACGTAAGATCCACGATGAAATTGTCTCGAAAATAGCATACGCCATGGTTTTTCCTTTGCCATCTGGAAGCTTAGCAACGGCCAAGAGCTGATCCACTCCTTTTCCAGATACCAAGATTGGTAGACGATCTACTACTTCATGCCCTGTTATGTCCTCGTGCATTTTTCCATCTCAGTGCACAGTTAGTGTAGTTTGAGGTTGGAAATCAGCTTTTATTGATTCAGCAAGCTGTAGTCTATTATTCATTCTTTGGCGACGTATAGAGGAATAGCTTACGTTGTATTCTGATACATTAAAGCCTAGACTTTTGAGTGTAAATGTCAAACAACAGTTGCTTTCCGGTCGCGCAATTTAGCGACATCAAGACTAGTTGCTAAATAAGAATCTAGGGGTGGAATTCTCCCCCGGTGGTGTCCGAAATCGTCGGTTGTTAGCTGTCAACTGGGCAGAACCAGTTGTTTGGTTATCGACTGCGTTAACGATTCCGGAGGCCATCGGGAAGTCTTTCAGCCAATCACAAGAACCCCTTGACACTCCTCCTTAAAACTCCACCTCAAGGAGGGGTAAAGTTAACGACTTCAAAAAATTAGCGACGAGGGGAGAATCCAGCTCTAGGATTGTTTTTCGGCCTCGTTTCCTTGATATCGAAAAATCTTTGCTTGTAGATGGTCCTGGCTTAGGAGAATTAGGACGACTTTGACTCATGTCAATATCACTTCTGTCCTCTGTAGAAGTAGCTGAAGATGACAATAAATCGTATTTCTCAGTTAGTCTATTTATTGCTTCTTTTTCTTTCATTTTTTCCAACTTAACTTCTTTTTCTAATTGTTTAGCAAGTTGTCTAATATACTGTTTTCTAATCTTATCGATTCGTCCAAGACGGCTCATTTTTCTTTGGATCAAAAGAAATTGCTTATCTTTGTCAATAGTCATTATATTTAGAGCAATAGAGTGAGCTATATCAAACAGAACATTTAAATTTGATTGCCACTTGTTTTCTTTTTCTTTAATTGCTGCTGAACGCTTTGCCTTATTTTTTTTTTTAATTCTGCCATTCCTTGAAATATTTGAGTATTTTTGTGATAACATGTTGCTTTTCCTATGTGGGAATACTTGCTTTTTCTCATATAGCCATCACACCACCAGCAGTTAATGACACTGATTCTCTATTTACTTTTTTCATTACATTTTTATAGTGAAAAAATAAACTTATTACTTCTTGCACTGGGTAATCTTAATTCTGAGCAAGTGTGTCCGATTAACCATATTTCATTTCTTTTTCTTGTTTTTATAACATCTGAAGACATTATATGAATAATATTACAACACTAAACAAAAAAATACGAAAGTAAGTCGCATTCACGAGCGAACACAACCGCTTTGGATTGCAATGATTGTATCTCTGGGTAAGAAGCAGGATTGTTCATGTTGTAAATATCAGTCTAGCTAACTAAAGCCGGGGAACGTCATACACATAAAATGTTTCCTTTCTTTTTTCTCACCCCTGCTGAAGTGGGAGTTGCTCAAAGTATTGGTACTTGCTTGATATAGGGGTGGCCGGAAGTAGAGAAAAGAAGGAAGCGCGTAGACCCAAAAGTGCGTTATTGCAGTTAATTTTTAAACTTTGAGAGTTGGTAGCGACCCCTAATTATCAATAAAAAATTCTGAAATTAATCACCAATTCATATTTTAGTAGATAGAATGATATTATAGGTTGAGAGTAAAAAAAATAAAAACTTGAATTTTATGAATCACCCTACTATATATAGGGCACTGGGCATGAAAGTGTTAAACAATTGAAATATCAAACAACTGATATTCGGTGGCCAAAATTTCGCATTCAACAAATGTGCTATGATTTGAAATCTATCGAGTCTTTATAAAGACAATGGAATATAAGTTCACATAAGTACAAATCTAAATGCTGTTTTCCATGTCTGCAATTTTTTTCATCTATTTACTAAATTACAGCCTTGTATCTGTGATGAGTATTTTATAGCAGGTGTATCAAAAATTTTAGTAATTAAAAAAGCAAGAAAAATAAAAGAGCTTATAAAAAGGTTATTAGTTTTAACGTGCAAGAAGGCCGACCAATGGCCGAATTGATGACACTGACAACATTAGTAAATATCTGAAGTCTGAAAGATCAGCCAGAGATCTGGTCTACTGTGCAGCTGTCAATCTAACGATCTACAGTTTGGACAGTTTTCTCTTGCTGTGAGATAAATATGCATTAGAATTCCTTAAAAAATCCTCTGTCCAAGTATCCTTCCACCCTTATGCAGATAGTTCTTGTTTGTTAAACTCAGCAACTTAATATGAAAGAAAAGAATTTTTCCTGTAACCAGGATTTACACAATGGTTTTTCATCATTGACTAAAACCTCAAGTTATATTATTTGAGGAGAAAAGAATCTTAAAATAAATATTCAGTACTTGTTTGTCATAGCGGCCTCCAAGATTGTTTGGCAGTATCAAGGTTACACTAAAATTGCAGACAGGATTTGTTAAGCTCATGAAGTGTGAATGTGGAAATAAGTAATAACAATAAATTTATGTATTTCCCAATAATGTTATTAATAATTGATGTAGTGAAATTTCCCCACCGCCATCTTAGTGATTGAATTTCAGTGGCCACTATAACAATAAAAAGTATAAGTATGTATTTACTGTACATTTTAATTAAAAAAAAAATAACCAGGGTTTCTTTTCACAATTTTCATGTTTTTTTTTTTCTGAAGTGTACAAAGTACTTATTATCCAATTCTATCTATCTATATATATATATATATATATATATATATATATATATATATATATATTTTTTTTTTTTTTCAGCTTTGCCGTTTACAATGCCGACTCTTTCATTTTCTGAAGCATTGGAAATTAGATATGTAGAAGATATCGATGTAAGTCCAATAGAGCCATGTGAAATTTTCTTAGTTGGAAGCTTTCCTGGGAGATCAAGTCCTAGTGGAAGGCTAGTGCTTCCCCGAACTCTTACACTCAACTGTTGTGGAATAGATAGAGCTGGTACTTTAAGAAAAATAGAGGAATTGTGTCATAATGTTGAAGAATTGGATTTAGCACAAAATCAACTCTGTGACCTAAATGAGGTATTAATAGTTTTATTGTACCAATTGGGAGTTCAAAATATGTTAGATTAAAAGCTTTTTACTTATGAAGAATCTTACTTTTTAAATGTTTGTGATTGTTCTTTTAGAAGGGGATTATTTTCCTGATGTGAAATTAGGAGAACAGTTGAGAATATTACTTTTTCATTCTAATTATGAGAAAGTATATGAAATAAGTTTCAAATATTTTTTTATAATATGGAATATATCCATCCTTTATTATCACTTAAATGTTAAACCAAAAGCATTTTTTCACTTAATCACAGTAGATTATAATATGATTATTTTTAATTGGTGATTATTCTGTGGAGTGTTGTTCTGAGAAATTTTTGTTTGATTAAAAATCTTATAGAAGTGATTTTTAAATATAAATATTAGATAGATAATTTAAAAAATAGGTTCAAAACAAGACATAGATTTGATCAATTTCAAAATAGGCAAGTTTTTTCTGAGTTTTGACTTCTAATATTATCAGTATTTTTGACCTTGAATGTGATGTTCTGCAATTATTATTAATAATAATAATAATTATTATTTTTTGATAGATTGACAATGTCCTTCGACAGATGCCTAATTTATCATTTTTGAATTTGAGCCATAACAGCATGAAAGATGCAACTCCTGAACCTCTGACTAAAATGGAAAAATTACGAAGCTTAGTTCTTAATCATACACATGTTCCATGGACTATAGTTAGTAATTTTCTTGATGCAATGCCAAAGTAAGTATTTTCTTTTCCTAATTTCTTTAAAATATTTTTCTTTTTAATCATGATATGACATATTATTTTTTTAAATACATTTTTTTTTCAACTTCTATAAAATTTTGCTTTAGAAATTATTCTTTTAGCTTGTTAAGTTTAATTGTATTAGCTTTCTAACAATATGTGGTGATTAAAAAAAAAAAAAAAAAAAAAAAAAAAAAAAAAAAAAAAAAATCGAAGTCCCTGTTTTGTAGAAGCTGTTACTTTTGAATTCTTGGCAAGATTTCATTTTTAATTTAGTTAATATCTAATTATTGTTTTTACTTAAATAAGTAAATCCAGGTTAATTCTCTAGTGTTGTCTTTTTATAGTAAGTATTTAATCCAAGACTAAGTGTATTATGATTAAAAATAAAAGCGTCAGTATACTAAGTTTTTTAGTGCTTCTTTTAAATTAAACATGGAATTCATCCAATTCATGTTTTATAAAGGAATCTATCTCAGTTTATGTAATTTATGCCTTTAATTATATTTTCAAAATTGCTTCTTTTTTTTTTTAGTCTCCAAGAGCTTCATCTCAGTCTGAATGACTATACAGCTATTGACATGCCTTCAAACAAAATCTACCAAAGTTTAAAACAGCTATTTCTGTGTGGAAATCCCATTTCTTCCTGGAATGATGTTGTACTCATTGGCAAGATCTTTCCCAACTTGGAGTCACTGATCATGGCTGATACCCACATTGCATCTATCCCTGAACCATCGACATGGGAGCATTTTTTCCCTCACCTCCAGATCATTAACTTCAATAATGTCCTTCTCAATGACTGGAAAGACATTGAAAGGCTAAATTGTTTTTCAAAGCTTGATGATGTTAGATTACAAGGGTTACCTGTATTAGATGTAAGTCACAGAATTTTACCTTATTTTCCCCCAATAATAATATTTTTATTTTTAAATCCATGCAAGTTTTCTTAAGTCGATCAGAGAGTAACCGAAGCCAATCCTAATACATTCCTCATAATTGATGTTGGAGAGTGTGAGTGTTTTACATAATGATATTCTATAAATCTGTGTCCATCTTAAATTAAATATTTGCAAAAAAGCAAAGAAACTCTCCAGAATGCATAGTAGTATGGACTCTTTTCATGCATATTCATTTGTTACTAAAAGTTTTCTAAAATGCAATGTTATACTTTTAACATCACATGTCATTACCAATAACAGTTTGCTAGAAAGAAAAAAAGTTTGTAAAAAAATTCTTCTGCCACTCTGAATTGATGTAAATAATTTATCTGCTGGTGCCCCATTCTACCGAAACTTGAAGATTTTTTTCTTGAGATGGAGGTCACCAAGCTTTAGCAACTGTTGCCAATCATCTTGCATGCTCAACAATGCAAATTTAATAACTTTAACAGACAAACTGAAACAGCATATAAATTGCACTTTTAAAAACAGAAAAAATGCCAAACGCACTGCAAACAACTCAAAAATCCTCTACTCTAAACAACTCAAAAATGGTCTATTTTTACTTTAAAAAACTTCCTTTAGTGCGACAACTTATTGTATAGCCATTCAAAAATCTTGAACCAGTAGCCTTTTTTTTACTTTAAGGAACATTAGTGAATCCAGCAATTCACTCCATATCCACTCGAAAATCCTCAATCAATGAGTCTGTTTTTAACTTTAGAAAACTTCCATGAGTCCAGTAACTCACTGCTTACCCACTCAGAAATGCTCAACTGGTGTCTGTTCACAAAAATTAAATAACCGGAAAACAGGGGGCCCTTGGCAAACAGAAGCACGTAAACTTTTCCTGACTTATTCTCCTTCCCCCTCCCTTTTTTGCATGCCCTTGACATAACTTAACATCAGATTCTTCCACCTCCACAGCATTCTCTTGATCAGCAATAATCAAATAATGTACCTAACAACTACAGTTTCCTTCAAACACAAAATATCCTAAATCCTGATGCTATTTCACTTCATTAACTTACTAATGCTTTGAATCCCTTTAATTCAAACATGGCTATAAAAACTTTTGCAAAAATATGTCAGGTTGCCCTAGAAATACACTTGTGTTATGGATACTTACAGCACATCTCCAAACAGGCCCCGACTGGCTCCTTTGGTGGGGTCATCGGCTAGAGATTGAAAAGGGGAAGAGAATTTACAGGGAACTGAATATTAGAATATTTAATATTTGAAAATTAGTCTTACATGCCTAAAAATCACATTTAACTGTTTTAAAAATGTTGCCCCCCCCCCCCTCCGTGGGTCTGGTGCCCTTGGCAATCACCGATCATCTGACCTGGCCAGTCCGGGCCTGTCTCCAAAGTAAATCCTTTGTACAATCATTGACTACTGACTAATCACTCTTGGCTTTTTGCCAAACCAAGGGTAAGCTTTCAAAATTATAAACACCAGGTGCACCACTCAGTAAGACATGTTGAATCTTTGTTTCAGAAATAAAACTTTATGTATATTTATATTTATATATGGATGCAATTTACTGCAATTTTTATTTGGCACCTGTTTGTCTCAGAAGCTGTCTAAGGAACTGATTTTGTTGCTGAAGAAAAGTCAGTCTTTTGATTTATACACATTATGCATTCAATATTTATTTTAAAATAAATATTGTGGCATATATTTTATAATATTTTCAAAGTATATGAATAATTTTTACAATTAAAAAACTAATAACTCTTCATAAGCAACCAAATAAAAAGAACCAATGAAAAGAGAACTTCTGCACACAAAGTTGGATCATTATGTTCTGCTTTTTACATATTTTGCTACAGTTTTACATTGAATAGTGCAAAATTATGCCCCCCTCCCCCATTTTCCCAGTGAAATTTTTTAATCGAAAGAATTACCCTATTAGAATTAAAGTCTAAGATATTAGAAGTTCAATTTTTCCAATAGATTTTAGAAATGAGTTATTCTGACCCATATAAGGTAGAAAGGTTAATGGAACTTCTGTTCTTCCAGTTGTTTATAATAACAGTACATTAATTATTTCATGCTATTTTGAATAAATTTTTACCATCTCCTTAGTCACTTAATGAGCTGGAAAGGCGACAACATCTGATTGCCTACTTACCATCTGTGATTCGATTGAATGGAAGTGCCATATTTCAGAAAGAAAGAGAAGATGCTGAGAGGGCTTTTATTCGTCATTTCTTATCCAAAAGTGAAAGGCCAAAAAGGTTGGTTTTATGTGAAAAAATTACTATTATTACTCTTTAGTTGTTTCTCTTTCAGTAAACTCCAGAACTATAACAGCTAAAAAACTTCATATTTTATAGTCTCTTTAAACTTTTAATCAAAAGTTATGCTATTAAACATTGCAATTTATGGATCATAATCCCTACAGACATTATTTAGGGAAAAGTGTAATACTAGACAATTATTTTTAGCAACTTTCATGATTACAGTTAATTGTTTCTAACAATTCTGTACATGGAAATGCTAATTGAGCTTTCTTTCCCCCCCCAGGGAGGGGGGGGGAGAAAGCTAAAAAAACCCACTTTTTTTTTAAGCTGAAGTTGCATGCAGTTACAAAATAAATCTGTGACTTCTGCAACTTTATTAGGTACTAGCAGCCATGGTGGTCAGCTTCGCCAACCCATACCTTACTTTTCTTTATCAATGCTGTGTTGGCCAAATATTTCAATGAAAATCATGTTTCTTTGTTTTAACAGTATTTGTCATTAAATTTATTTAGGTTAGGGTTGTTACAAATTTTGGGTGTCATCATAAAAGCCGATGGTGGCGATGCCAAGTACTAACTTTTCAAAATGTATTAAAAGACATAATTAGTGACATTTCCATTCAGATCCATCCATTTTTCTTACAGATTATAAAAGTACTGTATTGGGTAATAACATGTTTTATAAATTCCTCCAGAAATGCTTCTTAATTGCAGAAGCTGCGGGCTTTCTCAAATTAGTGTGGTGCTGTTCTATTCATGAGCTTCATGGTTACACTAATGGGTATTTTTTTGGTTTAATAACACCACTGTTAATGTGCCAAAATTACCTGGTGTTTATGTAGTATGGTTGCATTATTTAATACATATCCCATTACAGTAATATAAAATAAATAGGAAATGGCTAATATGTGCATTATCTCACTGCAACAAACATGCCAAAACTTGTAAATTAGATATTTTAAAGCTGTGAAAATAGCTGAAAGATCTTGCATTTTCACATGTGCATTATTGTTATTTTGTAATCTAGCTACTGTATGACATACCTAAGTAAATGTAACCAGTAATTAATATGCTTGCTTCATTTGTGTCATTGAACTGTTAATTTGGATTTTGCGCTTGTGTAATTATTGCAGTAATGTTTGCATCTAGTTGTTGTCATTGGCAGTGTAGCAATAGCGCCGATTTTGGTACTGCATACGTTAGTGTTTTATATAAGTATACTTCGCTCGCACCTAACCTGATAGCATTGGGAAAGCTACAGCGGCCGATTTACAGCTTTGTTAAGTTGAACTGCGTGTATCACTCCGAGAATTCGCTCTTTGACTTGCTTGGTGTGCGTGCCACAGCTGGCTGTTAATCTATTACTTGGCACAGAACAGTACCCTTATGCATAGCTGCCATACCTCCCGATTTTTCCGGGAGACTCCCGAATTTCAGAACGATCTCCCGAACTCCTGAAAAGTTTATAAATCTCCCGAATTTTTCCAAATTATTCCCATGTTTTATGTACTTATCAATTTTTGAAAAAAATTTACAGAACTTGTTAAATTCTAACGACAGAAACTGAAGAAACTTCGCTAAGACTACTCCAAAGGGCAAAGATTACTTAAAAGTATGGTTACCATAAAAGAACAAAAAAGCAAAGGAAAACAACAGTGATTACCGAACCTAAAGCAAAACGTCCTAAATCTACGACGTTCTTAGCGGACATAGCAGAGTAACACGAGGATGATAATGCGCGTCTGGGACAATGGCGGATTTCCAAATAGGCGCATGAGGCGCGCGCCTCGGGCCTCATATTTCTAAGGGGCCTCTAAATTCGGTTTTCAGAAAGAGAAAAACTATATGTAAATATTTGTTCAGGAGACATTGTTCATAGTTTCAGGATTGCTTCTAGAGTAGAAAGCGCTTTTGAACAATCTTTTCTTTGGTGACTCCATTTCCTCTTCACAGCATTGGACCATAATCTAAACTAATACTTTAATACGAATACTTTTAGTTTATAAGTAATTGATGCTTTAATTCCGTATTTCACTGTAAAAATATCCAGAAACGTTCCTTGGAAATAAGGATAAGTTAGACTTACAAATACTATACAGAAAGTATACATTTCCCTTTGAAAACTTTACTGTTTCGTTCAACCCGTCACTTAACCGAATAGTGGTCTCATGACCTTAAAAAACAGGCAGTTCACTTAAAAATGACTAGAATTGTAAAAAAAAATTCCAGTAGTGTTCCTTGAAAATTATAGGCAGCTGAGGTGCCCTAAATTCCAAGGAAAGTTGCACAAAAATACCAAGAACTTTACTGAACAATATGCAATTCAGTGGATCTTTCCTGAGCTGTTCAATAAAGTTCCTGGTATTTTCATGCAACATTCCTTGGAATTTTAGGGCCCTCAACTGTCCATTATTTCCAAGAAAAATTCCTAGATTTTTTTGCATTGTTTTAATTTGCTCACTATTTTATCTAAAAAAATATAGGTGCAGAGGGTCCCTATGCCTTTTTCCTATCTGGAATCAACTAGTTGTGTTGAGTTGGGGGATTACGGCCAATTATCTACAAGTGGGATCTATGCCGATGGGTGTGGGTGCTCCCCTTGGGGGTCTTTCTAAGGTATTCTAACCCCTATTTACGCTAAGTTTTGGAGGAAACCACGGAAAAATCCTAACGGTTAGGTTGGCGGATGCGACCTGGTTTTGAACCAGGCACATTCCGTCTCCCAGTTCAGAGTGCTATGCGCTCAGCCACTGGTTGGGCCGCACTGAATCAGATTGCAGCTCAGTAGCTGGTATTGCAGTAGGACATTCAAATACACCTGCTTTATAGATTGCCCCCCCCCCCCCAAATCAAAAAGTGTACAGTCTGATAAGAATATTTCTCATTTCAAAAGAGAAAAGCCTGAACCACTTTATTCTACAGCTTGAGATTGAAAAATTTGTCAAAAATTAAATATTTTATATTTTTCAGCCGCTCTTCATTTAAATGATTAGGAAAGGACACTCTGTATTCAGTGAAATTTTCAAATATACCTAGAATATATAATTGTTGTTGGCTGTCACGATGTAAAAGAAATTGGAAACAATAATTTATCTTCTTTCGAAAAATCACTAAAAATTAAAAAATTAAGCTAGGGATAACCCATTTTATCTTTTTTTGGGATCGAAACTTTCCGAGTATGCAATGATAAAAAATTGCCGACCAATAATTAAAAAGATATGAGATGATACATGTGCGATAACACTTTTTTGGGGGGGATTGGGAGAAGATATTTGATAGTTAAAAAAAAGTATTGAAAAATTAAAGAAAGCAATACTTAGCGTCACCGAAATTTCACATGCGTGCAAAGTTTCAGCTCGATCGGATGATAGTGGGTTAAAATTCATAGACAAATTTTGAACTGGAATGTCCTACACAGTTAATTAAAAACTTAAAAAAACAAAAACAAATGATGATTAATTTAATTTTTTGTTTTCAACTAAAAAATATTTATGATAACTATATTATAAATACGGCATGTATTTTATAGTCGCAGATGAAAATGCTAAACATTAATAATAAATCTAGGACCAAAGCTTAGAGCATACCCATTTACCCATTATAAAGTGGAATTTATTTTTAAGCCAATAATATTTTTTGTACTTTAACTTAAAGTATTGTTTTTTTTTTAATTTTCTTGTAGTTTTTTCCTTCTATTTAAAATATAGAATAATGTGTGTGTGTGTGTTTATATTATTCATACCTAATTACTCATTATTAATAGTCCTAAACTTATTGACAGTTTTTGAATAAACACAAAAATTAGACTAAACAGAAAGTTTACTTTTACTATTAAACTGCTTAGTTTTGCAGTTCCAAACGGGAAATTCATGAATATATTTAAATATTTATAAATATATGTTCTTGAAGGAATGTTAATTTTTTGGTTCATTTTATCCAAGTAAAGAATTCTTCTGAACTTTGTGATGTCAAAGTCATGTTTCTGATCAAGTTTCCCTTGTTCTGACCTTCAAAAGTACCTGTTAAGTATTCAAAATTTTCATGACTGAAACAAGACATATGCCAGTGATACACAAAAAGTAATTCGACATAATTAAGTAACAGTGAAAAATAATCAATATAAAACTGCAGTTGCTGGGTTATACTTAGAGGTATGCTGAGGTTTATTTAGTGTTAATCATGAAAAGTGAAACGTAGTACAAAAATTATTGAGATAAAAATGTTTTTTAAGATGAACAAATCTATAAACATAAAAATTATTTTAAATTTTTAATACTCCTTTTGTAGCAGGCCCTGACTATCGGACGGACACTTGGTGCACGTGCCCTGGGCACGCATGGAGAAATAAGCCAAAAAATTGAGTTTAACACGATACACAGGGGCACAAAAATTGAGCCAGCTAAAGGACACAAAATCTGAAAAGTGCCCTGGGCACAAAAGTGTTATAGGGTGTATTCACCTACGTCACACTTTAGTATCTGGCAACAATAGTTTCGAAATGCAGACGACAGTTTTCCACAAACAAACCTCTGAAGTTGTGCTGTGAGCTGATATATTATTAATTTAAAAGCAATTAAAATTTTGTAAAAATGAATTCAAATTATTATATTAATTTGTAAGATAGTACTAAAAAACATTATACTAATAAAATTGGCAAAATTGCATAGATCGATTCGTATATTGATGATTTGTACAAGGAAAATATTGTTGTACTTCATCTTCTTTTTATCATTCATTTAACTTTGTCCTGACTCAAAGATTTACTATTTTAAATTTTAACTAATTATCATTTTTCATATTTCACACTTAGAAAATAAACGCTTAGTTTTAGAAAGTGTTGTGACCGCAATATACCACCCAGGTTCTCGGCATTCGTGCGAATAAATTATGGCTAAATAAAAAAAAAGATTGAAACCTGAAAGAGAACTGCTGAAATCAATTCACACGAAGTGAGATAAATGAAGAGGAGCCATTTTTACTTAAACAATTACATTTATTTAATTAAAACTTTTAAATCTTTTACATCAGACAATTAAACTAGATAATATCGTGAAAAACATGAGAACACTATATCTTTACTACACAACATTTTCCCTTACCCCGAGCTGACTTTTTATTTTCTTAAAAATTTACCTAACGCTTGTGCACAAAAAAAAAAAATAATATAAAAAAATTTAATTAAAAGAAAGAAAGAAGGAAAGAAAGATAGAAACTTATCGTTGATTGAAGAGAGGGGGGCCCCATCTAG
>JAWZYV010015611.1:0-110108 GCA_038373885.1 Cheiracanthium punctorium | reverse complement strand
AAGCACCTTTTTGAAAAGGCATTTCTAATACGCACAACCTTCATGTGTGGGTACTTAGCAATCCGCATGAGACACATTCTCATGCATATCAAAAGCGTTTCAGCATCAATGTTCGGTCTGGAATTGTGGGTGACCATTTGATCAGCGCATACCTTCTGTCAAGCCGACTAGAAGGCATATGTCAAGCCGACATATCTCACATTTCTACAATAGGTATTGCCAGAGTTACTTCAACCAGTTCCAGCCCACATACAGGCACGTATGTGGTTCCAGCGAGACGGAGCACCACCCCATTTCAGCTGGGATGTACGGGCCGCTTTAGACGCTAAATTCCCAGGTCGATGGATAAGTTGGGGTGAGCCCATATCCTGGCCGCGACGCTCACCCGATTTCTTCTGTCTGGACTTTTTCGTGTGGGGACATATGAAGAATCATCTACGACAGCCCCATCGACTCCGACGAGGACCTAGTAGCTGCCAGAATTGCTGTTGCTGCCGGTGACGTCCAAGAGATGCCGGGTATGGTATGGAGTTATTCAAACTGAGTCTAAAAATAATGAACTAACATTATCAACAGTTATTATGAGTTTCTTCAGAATAACGTTGGTTTATTGATATTTTTAATTCGCTAATTGTGTGTGTGTGCGTTTTGCAGTTAAACAGTGTATTTCTTGAAGAAATCGTACTAGATATTTGACTTCACTAATTTTCTTTTTCAAGTTTTGTTTTTCCACTAGGCCATCGAAAAAATCGTCGCAGCTTAAATAAGAGAGTTTATTGCTACAATCAATTCAGTATCATTAACTGGGCATAACACTTGCGTCAATCTATTTCAAGTTCATAATGTGAGTTTTAAAGTCATTATATTAGGTAAATATGTCATCTGAGCAAAATACGGGACTTTTACCGTCCTTATCAAACTTCTCCGGGATGAGGGACAAAATCATAAAATAAGGGACTGTTCCTTACTCCGGGACATTTGGTAATCCCTTTCTGCACTATAGAGCAAAATTTTGGTTTGATATGCACACTGGGCAAAAAGTCAGTGTGAACTAAATCACTTATGAAAAATTCATATTCGGGAAAATAATAATAAAGAAAGAAATAAAAACGGTTTACAAGGGTAGCATCGCTACTCCAGGAAATTTTTTTTAGATACGAGAAATGAAAAATTACAGCTGATGTATGATGCTGGTACGAATGACGTAGTACAGATCAGTGTTTCTCAACTGTTTGGCGTAGGGCAGATTATCTGGAATTATTTATAGCACACTGAATGCAAAAAATTTAAAGTTGTACGATACAGTAAATAAATAAATAAAACAAATTATTTATTAAAAAACTTAGTGAGCGGGCTGAGACTGTTTTCTCGAACAAATTAAATCCGTGGTTTCAAAGCTGTTAGACAAATTCGCATTTTACTGTCAACTTTTAAAAGTCTTTCTCGCTTTTCAGACTTGATTTCTGTCAGTACTGAAAAATTCGAATTCTCTGAATCATGATGGTTCTAAAGTAGGAGTAGGAAACCAAAACTCATCCAAATTTTCCAAAATGAAAGATAACGATTTTAAAATAAGAATTTCTTTTGAATCGTTTATAATATTTGGAACGTTTGTTATGTTTGTTATATGTGGGTTTATAATATATTTGAATTTCCTTGGCAACGAGTGTGACAAATGTTTTTATCTTTTCCCAATGTTGATGGATGCCCATCTGTGTAAACATAAATATAGTTTTTACTTCCTTGTACGTAGTATAAGGAAGTAATGTGATCCCGAAAAATTTTGGGGGCCAAATTTCGACAAAAAAACAGATTTTGACTACCTCTAAATTTAATTTTAAAATTTTTTTCGATGCATCCTATCGTAGGCTAGCATGCACGATCATATTAACGCGTCTGCAACTCATTTTGACCAGCGGCGAGTCTGCTGTGGCCAGTTTTTCCATGCCGTCTGTACGTACGTACGTACGTATGTATGTAACTCACATATCTCAAAAACTATTGGTCGTAGAATGTTGAGATTTGATATTTAGGATTTTTCTATGATCTAGTTGTGCACCTCCCCTTTTGGTGGCAATCGAATGGATAGTTTATGTACAGGACCGCCCAAAAGATTCGAAATACATTACGCTCTATGGGCCGAAATTCATTAAACTCGCCTAACTCAAAAGCTATTAGGCGTAGAATGTCGAAACTTCATATTTTGGATAGTTGTAACATCTAGTTGTGCACCTCTCCTTTTGGTTCCATTCGACTGGATAGTTTATCTACAGGACTGCCCAAAACATTCGAAATACATTACGCTCAATGGGCCGAAACTCATTAACCTCGCATATCTCAAAAACTATTAGGCGTAGAATGTTGAAACTTTATATTTAGGATTGCTGTAACATCTAGTTGTGCACCTCCCCTTTCGATTCCATTCGACTGGATATTTTATCTACAGAACCGCCCAAAAGATTCGAAATACATTACGCTCTATGGGCCGAAATTCATCAAAGCGTTTTTTAGAGGTATTGGGCTATTTCAAACGACTCAGAAGTGATGTATGCTGTAAAGAGTTAGAAAATGAATTTCTCCATTAAAAAAAGTGTCTTTATCATTTGTAGTTCTGCTACAGGAACACTCAAAAGATTTCCAATACATTACGGTCAATGGCAATTTTAGGGGCATTCATCCATTTCAAGCACAATACCGTCCTACCATATAAGTTAGGTAATGGTCCGACCACGGTCACGTGCCTCCCTCAAGAACTATGCCAAAAGTCGCCAAGCTTGGCGACTTTTGGTGTACGTGTGTGCATATTTAACTCTCAAATCTCAAAAACTATTATGAAATTTCATATATAAGAATGTTGTAACATCTAGTTGTGTATCTCGATTTTTGGTTCCAATCTACTGGAGAGTTTATTTACAGGACCACCGAAAAGAATTTTAGTACTTTAATGTCTATGGACATCTTCAATATAATACAACTGTAGACAGTCATTGTTTGGTACATGCCCAAAAACTCGCCGTCTGTCCTCGACCTTGGCGAGTTTTGGCGAAATATCGCCAAATTTGGCTATAGTCAGTCATTTGGTCCATGCCCAAAGTATCGCCATTTGTCATCGTTCTTGGCGAGTTTTGGCGAAATATCGCCAAATTTGGCGATAATCTGTCATTGTTTGGTTCATGCTTAAAATCTCGCCAAATTTCGTCGACATTGACGAGTTTGGCCGAAATATCGCCAAATTTGGCGCCAAAAATTATTTCGTATTTTGTATAACACTAAAACTTTAACCCGTAGATTTTTGAACTTTTGTATTTAGAACTATTGTAATATCTAACTGTTTTCCATATCTTTTTTGACAGCAATCGACTGAGAATTTATTTACAGGGTGAGCCAAATGACTTTAAATACATTGAGGTGTATGGATGCATTCAATTCATTGAAAGTCTGTGGTCAATGACTACTTTGGCTATCCCCAAAATCTCGCAGACTATCTCAAGTTTGTCGGCTTTTGGTGAAATATCGCCAAATAAAGTGTCAGAAGGAAATATTTCAAATTGAACTCAGCTTGGCGATATCGAAATATTTGTCTAGAAATCGCTAAACCTTACTATTATTGATAATTTATCTCTTTCAAACAAATAAGTTTAGAGGAAGTGCGTTGAAAATATTTTTGATCTAATGGACGTGCAAGGAAGTCATGTGTTGGACACATCAGATTTTTTTTAACTGCAAACCAAAGCTTGAAATATTTTCTACTACCAGCTCAAATATGCATTTCTGTCGTTATGCTCCTCAAGTCTTTGCAGGAAAAATACTTGGTCAAGAATTTTTCATTTGCAGTTAAACAGTGTATTGCAGTTAAACGAAAGCAAAGAGCTGAAATTTGCCGTGGCAGCGAACGAGATAGCATTTGATTAGTAGAAAATGTCAAATCGCTGATACGACATCATGCAATTTTAATTATTATTCAAAAACCTTCGCAGCACATAACAGGAATCTGAATAAGATTTGCAACTGGCAGCAAGAAAATGCCGTGAGCTTTTATAAGCTGGAAGCAGAAAACTTCTTCTTTTAATCAAAAATCTTAAATTTTTGTAACAATAAATTCCAGTGGCAGTTTTTTTCGATTAGCTAAAAAAAAAAAAAAAAAAAAAAAAAAAAAAAACGAAAGGAAGAAAAGAAAATGAATCCATAATGCAATGAGAAGAATATTAAAAAAAAGAGATATATATGCCTCACTTTACTTGTAAAGCATTATACCATTTCGTACGTTACCTTAAAATACACATGAAATAGAAAGAAATATTCAATTAATTAAGTTTTAAATAGTCGTAGCTAAACTTGAAATATATGATCATGAATATATGATCATATATATCATCATATGATCATTTCATATATGCAGCAAGAATATATGATCATGCCCCGCAGTTGTCTGGGCGCTTAATTCCGTTCCCATAAGAACACGGCAAGTGAAACAGCATCCGGCTTGCAGTGGGACCGCGTACGCTAATGGGAGTTGGTGCACGTAAAATCCGTCGTGGCTCCAATGCCCTTTAAGTTGTTAAACGATACCTCAGGGAATATTGATTTCAGGCGGTTGGGCCCTCCTATGGAACTGGTTCAAAATTAGGGGACCCCGCGGGCTAAAGTCGGACTTCCTCCTACTGGGGCCCACTAAAAATGGAAAATTCCCCCTCTGCCCATCGCCTCCCTCTGGGGGGGATCTGTCATCGTAGTCGATGGTCAGAGGGCTTAACCCTTTAACGCGCAGTGTTCCCGTTCTGGGAACACCAAACTCTAACGTTTTGACTGTTGCCAGTCACGACGAATAGATTTGATTTCTATAAAAATAGTTGCGGGTGACATAGCTCTACGGGAATCCTTTACTTTTTAGTACGTCATTTCCCGTAAAAAAATGGTCACGATTATTTCTAACAGCACTGACATCTGCTGAAAAATGAAAGAATGCGAGAACAGCTGGATAGATTGCCCATTGCTGGGAAAAGGGCAGCCGTTGCCATCGCTCGACATAACTACCAGCAAGATGGCGGACGATCGAAAAGTTCATTGTGTGTCACAGATCTAGAGACCCTTTTTTGACGACAGCACGGCTGCCCTTTTTCCAGCATTGGGAAAGGGTTGCTCCTCAAAGGGATAAGCAACAACAACATTTGATCATCACGGCTATTTCGGCTAATCTCATGGCATGTACCATTGTTGCCGCGAATTATTTATGAGTCCTGGCACATAGGGTGAGAAACACAGATATTAGATTGCCACAGGAACTTCCACTCGGCTCTCCTAATTCACAACCCGTTCTTTGTAAACCGTGCATCTGAGCAAGGATACCGAGTGTGAATAATGAAGCGTTTTTGGTTAAGTTGTTCTACGTGAACTCAATGAATCAGTGACCATTGACTTCCGTAAGAGTTCAGAAAAATGTGAAAAGTGATAATAGACTACAACAGCAATCCTTACAAAGCTTGCTCAGAGATTTGAGAAAACTGGAAAGTGTAACGTATCGCCCCGTTCAGAAGCTGAAGGAAGGCAGCCGCACACAACCATGTGGTTTGCTTAACTTTATTTAGGTTGTATTCTTGGTTAACATGGATGAATTTTACACACAGACGACACAAAAATACACATATTTACAATTTCAATAACCGAGCGAACGCCTTCGGTATCACAAGGGAAAATTTTCTCGGAGCCCATCCTCTCAGCGTCCTTTTCTCTCTGCTGCTCGAGAGGGACTCTCCCTCTCTTTGGGGGTTGCCAGTAACTTTTTACTTTCTTGGCGGTGTCCGTTACAACCCCTCCTTCCACAAAAGGTTGGCTTTCCCGATATACAAGGGAAAACAACGAAAAAAAGTTTATGTACAGTATGTAATAATTCGTTCTTAGTTCGTGTGCACATTATACTTTCACACTTTATAGTTCACAGTTTAGTACGTTATACTTCACAGTTCAAGTTTGAAAAAAAACTGTAATTAAGTTCGCACTTCAAATCTGAGAACGTTATATCGAGTTCTCATTTCAGTGTAGATACGTTAAAGAGTTCACAGTTCAAGTTTGAAAATGAATGTAATTGAGTTCTCATTTCGGTGTAGATACCTTAACGAGTCCTCCACCCATTACCAGGCCATAATAATTTTAGGTAAATATACAGATAAGTTCACACATATAATAGTACAATCAATGAGGATGATATAAAAATATCCACCCAGTTAAATGGTATTTGTTATACTGAAAACATTTCTTTTCTTTTTCTCACCAAAATTTGAATAAAGCACAAATTTAACACACAATAGTTACACAACGTTAGACACAATAATTACACAACTTTAAACACAATAATTACACTCTTAAAATCAAAAACATTTTTATGACCTTGGTTTTCTAAGTGGCATATTTGGGATTTCGACTTAAACAGTCAACATTTGAGTTTTCTTTTCCTCTTTTATGTTTAATTGAAAAATTAAAAGCTTGCAAGGCTAACGCCCAGCGAATTAATCGTGGATTATTGCCGGAATTTCTTTGCAACCACACAAGTGGGTTGTGATCCGTCTGGATACAAAATTCTGTCTGTCCATCTATATACCCTTTAAGCTTCTTAATGCCATATAAGATGGCCGCACACTCTTTTTCAGTGGTAGAGTACTTCTTTTCAGTTGGAGTAAATTTTTTGCTAAGGTACAATATTGGATGTTCCTCCCCATTTTCATCCGTTTGTGACAAAATAACCCCGTATCCTAAATCCGATGCATCTGTTTGCAATATGAATGGCTTTGAAAAGTTTGGCGCGTGCAAGAGAGGTTTATTAGTGAGTTTTTCTTTAAGTAAATTAAATGAAGCAGCGCATTCCTCATTCCAGGTAATTTTACCTTTCTTGTTTTTCCCTTTCAACAAATCTGTTAGAGGCGCAGTTATTACAGAAAACATTGGAATATATTGTCTGTAATAGCCTGCTAATCCCAAGAAAGCTCTGATTTCAGTTTTTGTCGTTGGGACCGGAAAAGATTGTATAGCCTTTATTTTGAGTTCAGCTGGTGAACGTTTTCCGCGTCCTACAACGTGTCCAAGGTATTGTACCTCTTCTTGAGCAAATCTACACTTGGCAGGTTTTATAGTTAAATTAGCCCTTTTTATCCGTTCCAAAACCTCCTGCAAATGTCCTAAATGTTCATCCCAGGTCTGAGAAAAGATCGCGATGTCATCTAAATATGGAATCGCATAACTGTCGCACCCTTTCAAAATTTCACTCATCAATTTACTAAAGTAATACGGTGCATTTTTAAGACCAAATGGCATACGTAGTGGTCTATATACGCCAAAGTTTGTGGCAAAAGCCGCAATTTTCTGAGCTCTTGGGCTCAACGGAATCTGCCAGTAGCCCTTTGTCAAATCGATTAAAGTGATATATGTAGCTGCTGCAACTGTTTCAACTCGTTGCTCTATATTCGGAATGGGATAAAACTGAGTGCGTGTTATTTCATTTAATTTTCTGTAATCAATGCAGGGCCTAGGGTCCCTATTTGGCGTCTCTACGAGGATCATTGGAGAAACGTATTCGGAGTCTCCCGGTTCAATTACATTATATTGTATCATTTTTTTAATTTCTGCTTTTAACAACTCGTTTTGTCTAATTGTCATTCTATAAGGATTTTGCTGAATAGGCTTATCACTGGTTAATTCAATATCATGTTGAACTAAGTGTGTCTTGCCGGGGATGTTTGAAAAGATATTAATATATTTTAGTAACAAATTTCTTAACTCGATAATTTGGTCATCGTTGAGTCTTTCTTTCAAATGATTTATTTCTACTATTTCGTTAAAATCAAAGACTTTAGGATCAACTAACATGTAAGGAAAATCCCCGTCTAACTCTGGTGTGTCTAAGGACTCATTATTTTCGCCTAATGTCACTAAATTTAAAATTTCGGGCCTTCTGTAATACGGTTTCATCATGTTTACATGATAAACCTTGTTTATCTCTTGGTTCCCTTCGAAACTGACGACATAATTTGTCTCGGATAATTTCTTTTCAATTTTACCTGGTCCCTTCCATTGAGGTGCTAATTTATGGGCCTGATTTATTGTTAGAACTAACACGGAATCTCCTTCGTGAAATTCTCTTTTTATGGCGTTACGGTCATACCATTTCTTTCTTTTGTCTCGCATCTCTTCCATTTTTTCTTTTGCTAGCTCCTTACTCTTTTTTAATCGATTTATCAGTTCGAACACATACTCAACTACAGTATTCCCTTCCTCTGGGGGTTCTAACCATTTTTCGTATAATAACACATTAGGGGTTCTAAGGTTATTGCCATATACAAGTTCTGCAGGACTGAAGCCTGTACTTTCGTGAGTGACAGTCCTTAAAGCAAAAAGAGCAATTGGTATTTGAGTTTCCCAATTAGGAGCAGCTTCGATGCATAAAACTTTCAATATCCTTTTCACAGATCGGTGAAACCTTTCAACTGGATTAGTCTGTGGGTGATAAATAGAACTTCGAAGGATTTTTATCCCAAACTTCTCTAAAAATTCAACCGTTAGAACACTCATAAAGGATCTCCCTTGGTCCGTCTGAATTTCTTTTGGGAAACCCATCCTGCTGAAAATCAACAAAAGTGCATCGACCACCGATTTAGAAGTTATATCTGGGACAGGGATAGCGTCAGGAAATTTAGACCCTAAACAAATTACAGTTATGAGGTATCTATTCCCTTGAGTTGATGTTGGCAAAGGACCACAAGCATCAACATTTATTTTGCTAAAAACTTCCGAAATAATGGGTACACTCATTAGCGGTGCTTTCTTTTTGTCAGTCGCCTTTCCAACACGCTGACATGGATCACAAGTTTTCACATATTCTTCTATTTCTTTATAACAATTTGGCCAGTAGAAGTGCCTCACTAACTTATCTTTTGTCTTAAGAATTCCTAAGTGGCCTGAAATGTCATCATGGCATAAATTTTTAATTTGCTCCCTGAGAGTTTCCGGAACAACAATCAGGTTTTGCTCATCACCAAATTTATTTAATTTCGTCTTAACTAAAATTCCATTTTGGATTTTAAAATCAGCCTTGTCACCCTCCCGTTTTACTGACTCAAATAACGGTACTAATTCTTTACTCTTCCTCTGCTCATGAATAAAAGACTGAGAATCCATTTGAAATATATTATCTAGGGTAGTATTGGAATCTACCTGAGGTAAAATGTCGATATTCTCTAAGTTATCGTCCTCATTATTTCCCTCCAATGGAACGTCAGGCGCCTCAATGACTAACTTTTCGTCTGATGAATTTTTATCATCTTTCAGCTGTCGCCTTTGAGACCGAGTCAAGACAGCATTTACACTCTCAGTACTTAATGGGACATTTTCTCTACTTTGCTCTAAGAGAGCCGAAGTTTGATTCCCTAAAATATACCGCCCTTGATCCAACTTGTTCGCAATTACAACTGCCTTGGTGGTTATTGTACCTAATTCGCATTCTACGTCTACTTCAGCAACGGGTAAACAAGTCATATGGTCATCGAAAATATGCTGAACCCAAACGTGTTCCCCGGTCATTCTGTCTTTGTCAACATATTTTTGACAGACAACGTCTACTGTGGCTCCGGTATCGCGGAGAATGGGCATCTCAAATCCATTAACTTTCCCGTTTACAGTGAAGGGATCTAATAAATTTTTTTCAGATTTTTGTCCAATTCTATATGCTTCCGATTTTTGAATTCTTAAATTGGGGCACTGAGGTCGTAAGTGGTCGTAAGAGCCACATTCAAAACAGCTGAGCTTTTTCTTATGCTCAAAGTTTACACCCGTTTTCCTTGCAAAGGTACGCCCGTCATGTTCTTTCTTAGAAATTCCGTTTGAGGGCTTTTTGTTAACATTACCATTGTAGAAATTCTTTACTGGTTTACTATTTCCCTTAACTGAAGATTCTCCTAACTTACTCTTTCCCATTATGGTTTTCTTAGCATCCTCAAATTCCTCAACTTTCCTTACCAGTTCTTTAGGGGAAGTAATTGTAGACCACTCATCCAAAAAGTGTTCCTTAAAATCGTTTGGCACTCGCCTTTTAATCTGGTCTACCAACATTAGATCTTTGAGTTGTTCGAATGTTTTAATTTCAAGGCCTGTTAGCCACCCCTCTAAAAAAGTGTTTAACTCGTGATAAAAATCTTGCCAAGTGGAATCGGGATTTTTTTGAGATTTTACCAGCATTTGCCGAAATTTTTCCGCGCTGAGTTTAAATCTGTTAAGCAACAACGTTCTAACATATTGGTAATCCTGAGTTTCTTTCTCCGGTTCTCGCGCTATTACATTATTTATCTCCGCTGGTAAGGTACTAATTAAGTAAGAAACCCATCTCTCTTTAGGTATCTGCATCAATTTAGCTTGCCTCTCAAAAAGTTCCAGGAATAAACTTATATCATCGGTTTTTAAATTAAATTTTGGCATTAGTTTTTGAAAATTTTGACTATAATTGGAATCTACCACAGCCGCGGATACTGTTGTTTCGACCCCCTGTTTTGCTTTTAAACACTCAAGTTCTAATTTTTGCCTTTCCAATTGAATTTCTCCGTCTTTAATTTGCTTTTCCATTTCTAATTTTTGCCTCTGCAATTCATATTCTCTATTCCTATTTTGTTTTTCCATTTCCTCTTTGTCTAATCTTTCTTTCATCGTGCTATCTAATAGATTTCTCACAAATTCTTCCTCATAGTTTTTACTACCAAGGATTAATTGTTTTAATTCGATTACACGTAGATCTTCAGTAGCCTGTTCACCAAGTTCTAAGGCTACCGAAATTAAATCCGATTTTAATCCCTTCCCTAAATAGGACATTTTCAAAAAAAATATCTAAGTAACAGCTCAAAGCAAAAGAACATACAATAAATATAAGGGATAAAAAAAAAATGTCTAACACCTATTCACTAAAGCAAATTTCTACAGTGCGATAAAAAAAATAATAAAAGAGGAAAAGCAAGCTCGTTAAATTCTTCTACCATACCATCAAAACACAGCAATGACTCATAGCACTTTTTTTTTTTCTGAAAGCTTCGCAGATTCAGGGAAAAAGCGAAGAAACAACATAAACAACAAATGAGTCAGGCTCAAATGTCCGCTCGGACACCTGCACAGTGTGAAGCGGGGAATCCTGCAATGCCCTCTTATCTCCGTTCATAGAGGGAGAAGTAGTTCAAAACAAAATATAAACACACGTACTATAAAACTGTTCGCTGGTGCAAATACTAGGAAGTTATATGTTTTGTGCACATAAAAATAAGGGATTTACACTAATATTATCTCTGATGAGTATTTAAAAACACTGTTATGCATAATATATAATACTTCTAGTTATTTAACTCTGATGAGAAAAATACTATGAATTTTCCAATGGCTGGAAATATATAAACATATACTTTCACGGCGAAAGTTTGAAACCAACAAAATTAATAATACTAACACTGGTGCGCATAAAATAATAATATTTCAAATTCACAATAAACTCTCTTGAGAATTGTTCTCATGAATTTCCCATGGATGGAAATATATAAAACATATACTTTCAGGACGAAAGTTTGAAATTAATAATTTAATAATACTAACACTGTTGTGCATAAAATAATATTTCAAAGACACAATAAACTCTGGTGAGAATTGTTCTCATGAATTTCCAATGGCTGGAAATATATAAACGTATACTTTCAGGACGAAAGTTTGAAATAAACAGAATTAATAATATTAACACTGGTGTGCATAAAAAAATAATATTTCAAGTACATAATAAACTTCGGTGAGAAATGTTCTCATGCCTTTCCAATGGTTGGAAGCATATCTTACTAATGTACTTAATCTATTAAGTCAGCAAAACCTATACTTTCAGGACGAAAGTTTTAATTCCATAAAAATTATTTTCCTCAGGATGAGAAATTCGATGCTCGTACACTGGCGTGTACATAAATAAAATAATTCACAGTAAAATATTATACTCTGGTGAGTATATGGACTTAATACACTTCTAATGGTTAGAAGTTACTTTTAATAACATTAGAGCTATTAAAAAGCAATATTCCGCATGTATAATACAATACAGGATGCAAATTATAAAACAACAGAACCTGTATTCTCAGGGTGAGAACTACAAGATACTCTTATAGAAATTTTTAATTTTTCCCTTTGGCCTGGCTATGGTAAAAGGTGGAGAACATACCTGACCTTGATACCCTTGCATTCATGGTATCTCGGTGGAACCTCCAATTTTTCATCGTCTGTAACGTATCGCCCCGTTCAGAAGCTGAAGGAAGGCAGCCGCACACAACCATGTGGTTTGCTTAACTTTATTTAGGTTGTATTCTTGGTTAACATGGATGAATTTTACACACAGACGACACAAAAATACACATATTTACAATTTCAATAACCGAGCGAACGCCTTCGGTATCACAAGGGAAAATTTTCTCGGAGCCCATCCTCTCAGCGTCCTTTTCTCTCTGCTGCTCGAGAGGGACTCTCCCTCTCTTTGGGGGTTGCCAGTAACTTTTTACTTTCTTGGCGGTGTCCGTTACAAAAGCTTGAGGATCGAGTATATAAAGCCCTATTGTCCGAATTAGCTGCAGGGACTAACAAGCTCGGAAAGTTTCCAGACACCTGGTTTTATTACCACTTCCGTACGCATTACTCTTCATGGGATCCCAGCAAACACACTACTGCCCGCAAAATGACGGCAAGGTACCCGCCGGCGCCGTGCTGGCAAAGTGCCGTATGGCTGGCAAATGCATATGCGCCAGTACATTGCCAGTAAGGGCGAAATGCCTGTCACGCCCATGTGTCTAAAGCTTGCACAGCATAGTTAACGGCGTGGTACTGTTTAAAATGTACCGGGCCAGCACTTTTTAGAGGTAATGGGCCAGTAAATATTTCGTAGTGTTAGCATAAAATTTCGTTATTTCATTTAAATAAAGGGGACCTATATCAGATGTCGGCCCGAGGCCGCACGTTGGCTTAATCAAACTCTGATAGGCGTTCATATTATTATTATTATTTGATTGTGGATGGGGGGGGGTGAATTAGTTCATATTGGACTTTCATATTTTAGTACTAAAACTAAAATAATACAAACAAGTTCAATATGGTATAAAAATATTCACTACACCTACAGTGAACCCCCTACCCCCACCCGCTGTATTAGGCGCGTATGTACAGAATTATAAATTTTATTCGTAAAATCTGTATACTTTATATTAATTTTTTTATAGTTTGTTGAATCTTTCCTGAAAACAAAATTGATGACTTTTTCCTATGCAGGGACGTAGCCAGGGTGGGTGTCCTGGGGGCTTGACACGCCCCCCCCCCGAAATTTTGAATTTTTGGTTATTGGATGTCAAGTAAATTTCATGCAATTTTGTGAGACATCTTAAATTTAATACATTTTAAATCAAGCATTTTAACTTTAAATTCTCTTCCCATTTTTAACTACTCTGTCTTTCAAAATTTTGTATTACGCCTTTTTCCACATATTTAATTTCAATTAACTGTTTATCTATCTATGCTTAAATTATTCTATCGTCCTTTGTTCCATGTCAATAATAAGTCCGTTACATTTCTTTAGCTTTCCTAGCTGTTAATAAACATCTGTTTCTCATGCAGAACATTTGCATTTTATTTATACGCATCTATGCTTTATGTCTTTCTATACCCGTACATCACTTTATTCCTTTCATTACCAAATATGGACATGGCCTCACATCAGTTAAAAATACAGCTGAAATAATTTTCTATCACACGGGTTTACTGTAATTTTGGCTGCGTTTATCCTCAATAATTTGGTGCCGAGCGCTTTGTTATGTCTTCCCATTCTCTCTGTTGACTAGGAATATTCTGCGGTTTTTCGGCGTCTTTAATAATGAATATATTATTGGCTCTCGTTTGGGCGTTCTTTAAATATGCCAAGTTTAACTTTCTCGCCAACCTCCTGACCATTCTTCCATTGAATTTGACTTCCGTTTAATGCTGCAAATAATACTCGCTGGCATCCTTCATTCCTGCTGAACTTATACTGACCGCCCTTCTACATAAGTTCTGGACATTTTAGTGCTATGTATTGGCGGAACTCTTCACTACTGCCTTTTTTAAAAATTGACTGCTGATTGTTTTCGCTGTTTCTATCCCGTTAACGAAAGACATCGATGCGCTTCTTTTGCTGTGTTTTATTTCTGCGAGGTGCCAATCCTCTGAACATGCGGATACTTCAGCCGTCATGTGTGTTATCACAGCCGGTTATTTATTTTTCTGTGGCGGACAGCTTTAGACGACTATAGACCTAGTCGAAATAGTTTCAGACGACTAATCAGAGATCATCATTTGGAACAGTTATTTATATAAAACACTGTTTCAATGATGATATCTTGTTGGTTCATAATACATTTCGAAGCCCTTGGATTTTATGTGAAAGAGTTGGGAAAATAACAGGTAAATTTTAAGTTTCACTTTTTTTAATATATATACTCTCATAGTATGTTTTAGTGTATAAAAGTGTTTTCCTCCGTAAAATTTAAGTCATGTAGTATACAGCAGGTAGATATAGGAATTTCTTTTCAGAATAGCTTTGATCTAAAGAAAATTTATAATAAACAAAATGTTACCCTAATGTTATGTGTAACAATAGTGCAACTTTATTTATTATTACTTCCTGTAAGATTTTGATTTATATATGTATATATATAAACTCGGCTATTCGAGCCTTGTCAGGGGGGACCCCTGAACCCCCTAATTTTTTAATTTCATTATTGCCATATTAAAACGATATTAATCGAGTATGTCATTTTATCTTATCTTTCGTGTATTTCGCCTGGTCACCCTATGTTGAAATTTTTATGATTGTAACCAGGGACGTACCCAGAAAAAAATTTCGGGGAGGGTCCAAACGGTGAAAAAGGTAGGATTTTCCACGAAAAGACTTCATCATTATTACATTGTTTGCAAAAACTGAAATTTCGGGGAGAGTCCGGACCACCCCCCTGGGTACTGCCTTAAATGTAACCTATTTATAGATAAATACATGGGATGCCTATTCACAGCTTACGGAATATTGTAACAATAGATTAAAGCTTTCGTGAAGTAATAGTATTTAAATATATGTAAAATTATGTCGCTATTTGGGGGGGGCACATTTTTCGGACAATTTTCAATAAAGGGGGGGGTGAGAGATAAAATGACATAGTCATTAATATATATATATATATATATATATATATATATATATACTAACCGTAAAGTACTATAGCTCATTTATAAAATCTCTGACTCTTGAAATATTGAAATTAAACTGTTTATAAATGATTTTATGTTGGTTCTGAAATGTGTTACCGCCTCTCTTATAAAAAAATCTTAAGCGACTGCAAATTTGTAAGAAAATTGCAGTTTATGAAAACTGCACACAATTATGATCACTAATGATAGGCGCACATAATTTGCAAACGATTGACCAACGGATTTTGCTGTTTTTATCTTTCATTTATGTTTTATCTTTTAAAATGTTACCCTTAAGGAATGTTTTTCTTTTGCGGGGTGGGGGTGGGGGTTGATGAATAAGCCCCCTACCCAAATCCGCCACTGGCTCGTATTTTAATTATGACAGCATTACTGTAAATAGGCACTAATCCGGTACCGTGCCATTATATTGCAGTCACTATTAAGATACCAGGACAGTGCCTTTTTTTTTAATAATAGCCGGCACCCGGCCGTTTCATTTTGGGCATTATAAACTTAATGGGCCAGTGCCTTTATTGTGAGTAACGGCCGGCACATGCAGTATGCCAGTAGAGTGCCGTTGCCTTCCCAGGCTTCTGGCAAGGTACTTCTCGGGCGACCACTTTTGGTACGATTCAGTTACTTTTTGCAGTGCCGGGCCGGTGCTGGACGTAAAGGCAGAAAGGCACTGACAAGGTACTCCGCCAGCAGGTGTGTGTTTGCTGGGATACTTGATTTGTACCCACACAGATTGCAGTCAGAACCGAAATGGTTCTAATTGAAATTTCAATCAAGAATATTTTCTAAAGGATCGGGGTTTGAACGTATTAGTAACAATAAGTCAATAATACTACAATGAAATAAGTTTTCTGCATGATATAAACATATTGCTTAAAGTATGTATGTCTTCTAAGTGTAAACGTGTTCAGCATACTGGTTTTTATTGCTACTTTCGAATTTAAATTTGATAATCAAAAATATGAATGCACGCTATTCCATGTTTGGAGTCAATTTTTTAAATTTCTGGCTTTCTGACAAAACTATAGTCAATTTTAGATATTTAGGATTTCGAAAATCCTTTCATTTCAATTTTTTTTTTAAATTGAAATCACTGGGGTATAGAGTAGGAGGTGAAAATTTTTAATATTTAGGATGAAAGGAGAGTTGAAAGGTATGTTCTATTTCTAGATAAGTATATTCGGCAAAACTTAAAAATCAACTTTTTCTTTCCGTTTAAAGATATGGTTTGAAAATTGTTTTAAAACAAGAACTAAACACTATGTTTTCTTATTAAATGGAATATGAAATTCAAATAAAATTTGAGTTTCGAGAATCTTAAACTTTGAATTGAACACGTTCTATTGTATTATAATTTGGAAATAAATTAATTGAAATATTAAGTTTATTATATACATGTGGATAATAATTAGTTCTGCTGTGGCAACACCACTGAACGAACTATAACTTCAACTCCCGCCAGTTGTTCCCCCGCAAAAGAACACTCTAGATGGAGAACGAGACTGGGCAGACGTTCGATGTTAAAAGAGCAGAATAGCTCTCTTGATGTTATTTTTATTTTTATTTCTACCTCTCAATGTTTTTAAATGTTAGTGTCGTCGTTGTATTAAAGTTTCGTCTCATTAAATGTTTAAAAAGATTAACGTCTATTTAATTTGGAGCGCTAGCTCCATCCTACATGGGTGCTCGCCGTTCGAATCCGCACATCCCCTAGATACAGTACCGGAACTAAAAAAGTTAATACTTTTCTTGTAATATTTACTGTTCTTGTGATTTATATGTCAGCGAAATTAAAAGTGATGTGCTACAGAGGATAATATTTTCATGGAATGCCGAAACAAGAACAGAAACACAAACTGTAAGTACATTCTAATCATATTCCAATTATTTGATGCATACGTTGATGCTTGTTCAAGAAAATGTCGATGATTAATGAAATGCTCATCTCATTCAAGATATAAGAAAACTGAGGAAATATTTCAACGTTATTATGTATTTGATTAAGATTTGAATGATCTGATAGGCATTTTTAATCAACAATAACAATTTATTACAAAGCCAAAACATCTAGAGCAGTTACATTCGATGGGAGAGGGCAAAGTCGAACACGAACCGAAACTAGTTGGAGAACAAAACTGTTGCCAGATTCAAGAATATTAATTATAGTAGTGTAAGTAGAAGTGGCGGAAGGGAGCCATGGAGAAAGTACATAACAATTCTCCCCTGCTAATTATAGCGTTGCTGAAAAAGAGAAAAAAAGTCAGTATTGGTTACAAAATGAAAGTTACAAAGAGTTCTTTTTTTTTTTTTTTTTTTTTACAAATTAAGTCTTTGCACTGGTTTCCGGATGCGAGTGGATCGTCGAAGTACTTGAGTAGGTGGCAATGACTGGTGGGTATCTCCCCGAGTTTTCTTCTTTTGTGCTAACTGGCTGGAAGTGGGATCTTTGGGAACCACTTTTGGTGAGGATATAGATGGAGAAGGATCATTTTGTTGAATTGCAGTTAAAGTAGGATTCGGAGCTCCCGTCTGGAACTGGAAACTAGTTGATGGTGGAGGAGAAACCTTCGACTGGGTTGCTGTAGTGTCAGCACTGATAGTTTCAGGTTGAAAATGAACTTTGCGCTTGTCGTCAGTATCTCGAAAGGGGTTAAAGTCAACTTCGCAAGCACGTAATTGATTGAAATGTCTCTTGATTATGTATCCATCGTCGAGTTCAACGAGATAATGTAATTTTCCCAGTTTTTCTACTACAATTCCATATTTCCATTTGGTTCCACTGGTATAGTTTCTTGACTGGACACGATCTCCTAATCTGAATGATTTGTTGAAGTCAGGGTATTGTTCTGGTTGTTTTACGTATGTAACAGGCTTGATTAAGTCTAGTCTTGTGCGAATATTCGACCCTAATAATAGTTGTGCGGGTGTTTTTCCGTTTGAAAGTGGTGTTACTCGATACCGCATCAGTAATTCACATAATTTCTCGTACAATGTTCCTGGATGAAATTTCATGCATTTAAGCTTTGTCTTCAGAGTTTGAACATAACGTTCAGCCTGGCCATTTGTGGCTGGGTGCCCTGGAGCAATTAAACGTTGATGAATTCCATTATCTTTGCAGAATTTTTGAAAGTCGTAGGATTTGAAAATTGCAGCGTTATCACTAACTAAGAATTCTGGAAAGCCTTGTCGGCTAAAAATTTCGCGTAGATTTTTGATTGTAATTGAAGATGTCGGAACTTCTTTCATGGCAATTATTTCTGGCCACTTAGATTTAGCATCAATGACCAGAAGAAAATAATGATTTAGAAAAGGACCTGCATAGTCCATGTGGACGCGCTGCCAGTTTCTCTCAGGTGCTTCCCATGTATGTAGTGGAGCTTTCTGAGGGTTTTTCTTGACGTCGCAACACTCTTTGCAACTCTTTACAAGGTTTTCTATGTCGGAATCGATGTACTTCCAGTAGCAGTAGTTTCTCGCTAAGGCCTTCATTTTCACTATTCCTATATGGGTTGAATGCAGTTCTGCCAGCATCTGGTGCTGCAGTGTTTTCGGAATCATGACGCGATGTCCTCGGAACAAGATTCCATTTTGAATGGTAAAGATTGGATCAAAAACTTTACCTTGAAGTAAGTCTTCCTTTAACTTGGAAAGTTCAGGATCTTTAGAAGTTTCTTTTTCTATAATTTCTGCAGTTACCGTTTCTGTTGAAATTTGATTGATTATACTTTCTTGAACAAAATATTCTTCATCCGCCTCATTCATTTCTTGTCCGTTAAGACGTGCTGGGGTTCTTGATAAAAAATCTGCATTTATGTGCTCATTTGATTTTCTGTAGATAATTGTATAGTCGAAATTCGATAGAAATTGAGCATAACGTAGCATTCTAGTTGAGGATAGTATTGGTAATTTTTTTTCTGGATGTAGAATCGAAATCATTGGCTTGTTATCGACAATCAAGGTAAATTTTCTACCATAAAGATAATCAAAAAACTTTCTACATGACCAGAAAACAGCCGTAGCTTCCTTATCTAACTGGCTGTAGTTCTTTTCAGCAGATGTTAAAGAGCGAGAGGCAAATGCGATTGGTCGATCGCTACCATCAGGTAAACTATGAGAAAGCACTCCTGAAATCCCATACGGACTGGCATCGGTTGCTAAAGTCACTGGTAAATCTGGATTGAACGGAATTAAGACCCTGTCACTTGCAATTTCCGATTTTGCTTTGATAAATGCGGCTTCACAATCCACGGACCATCGAAATTTAGAATCCTTTCTTAAAAGGCGATTCAAAGGGTAAAGCAAATGCGATGCATTTTCGATAAATTTTGAATAGTACATAACCATTCCCAAAAATCTTCTGAGTTCATCCACGTTCTTAGGTCTAGGTATATCCTGGATAGCTTTTATTTTATCGGGTGATTTGGTAAGACCTTCCTCACTAATTACATGACCTAGATACTTGATTTGTTTTTCAAAGAATTTACACTTAGAAAGATTTAAATGCATATCATGAGCTCTTAATTTATCCAAAACATTTAGTAAACGGTTCATACATTCTTCTTGAGTTTTTCCTTGAATTATTATGTCATCAAAATAAGCAGCAACACCTGGTAAGTCCTGGACAAATTGGTCAATGAACTTATGAAATTCATTTGGCGCAGACTTTATGCCGAAGAACAAGCGTTTAGCTAAATAAGTTCCCCGGTGTGTTGATATTGTTTGAATTTTTGAGCTTTCGTCGTCAACGAGAAGATGCAAATACGCTTTGTATATATCAAGGGTACAAAAATAAACACCATCACTAAGTTTATTGAAAATATCTTCGATTCTCGGAATCGGGTGGCGTGAATCATACAATTGTTTATTTACTGTAATTTTATAATCTGCGCAAATTCTCACTGATCCGTCAGCTTTAGGGACAACAACAATGGGTGTTCCCCATTCAGAAATGTCAATCTTTTCAATTATTTTTTGTTGTTCGAGTTTATCAAGTTCTTTTTCTACTTCCTGTTTCAAAGAATATGGAATGGGCCTTGGTTTAACAAAAATTGGTTTAGCGCTCTCGTGGAGCTTCAAAGAACAAGTATAATTTGGAATTTGTCCAACTTTCGATTCGAAAACATCCGAATAATCCTTAATGATCTTTGCAATAGCGGATTCTTTGTTGAAATTTCGGGTATTAATTGCTTTGACATCATTTAATTGGATATTTAAATTTCTAATCCAGGTTCTACCTAAAATTGCGCTTTTATCAAAATCAACAAGATAGAGATCTTCGAAACTCGATTTCCCATTATATGAAACCTTAACTGTAACTACACCAGCTGGTTTGAAAGTGTTTCCAGTATAGCTTCGAAATACAACGTTTGTTTTCTTTATTCGATAATCTAAACACAGTTCATGAAATTGTTGAAGGCTCATAATTGATTGTCGACTACCAGAATCACATTCGAATTCTACTTTCTTGTCATCGATATTTATGAACACTAAAAACCTATCATCATTTAAAATACGATCACTTCTGGTTTCGAAAACGCGATTTATTTCTATTTCTTCACACTGATCATTACTTATTTGATGGATTTTGTTTTTATTACTCGCGTTGTTCTTATTTTTAAGCAGCTTTGAAAGGCAAACTGAAATCACGTGACCTCGTTTTTCGCAGTACTTGCAGAATAATTTATTAGCAGGACATTTGTTAGAAGTATGGTTTTGACTTCCACAACGTACACATACACCATCTAAACCTAAGGCTTTGAAATCTATTTTCTTCCTGCCATTCGGAGACCTGGATTCTGCTCTTTTGTAGTTTCGATTTAAAGAATGTGAGCGGGAGTTACGCCTACTTTGTGACGTAGTTTGTTTGCGATAAGATATTTTATTTACATTTTGGTTAGAAGAGAAACTTTTATATACTTGAGAGTTCTCTAATTTTGCAGATTCGATAGCCAGTGCAATTTCTACACATTTTTCAAAAGTAATGTCACCTTGCTGCAATAACTTTTCCCGAATATCTGAATCATTTAATCCCCGTATAAATTGGGCTCTTAAAATTAAATTCAGCAAATTCTTTGTACATTTATCAGTTTCACAACTTGAAATAAAATTAGCATTTTTAGTTAGTTCTTTGAGAGCAGTAATATAAACAGTTAACGACTCACCTGGTCGTTGCGTTCTCGAAAGGAATTTATGTTGTTCCGTCAAAGTATTGGGCTTCGGCGACAAATTTTCTCGGAGCAGTTTGATGAGTTCAACATACGTTTTCGAAGCAGGAGGCTCAGGTGCAGTCAAGGAACTAAGTAGCTGGAAGTGTTTGGCCCCGATACAGTTGATTAGGATTAGAACCTTTGCGTTCTTGGTTTCGTCGTTATCTTCCGTAAGTCCTTTCAATTTGAAAAAATTATCCAATCGTTGGATATAACAATCGAATGTTTCGTTGTTTTCGTCGAACACTTCGAAATTAACATTTGTAGATAAGAGCGTTTCCAATGGCGTAGTTGATTTCTTCGGTTCATTCAATTTCGAAACAAAGTTATTTAATGTTGCGATAAGTTCTGTAAGTTCAGCAGCCATTTTACTTTCACCTTCGTCGCCAAATTTATTATGTATTTGATTAAGATTTGAATGATCTGATAGGCATTTTTAATCAACAATAACAATTTATTACAAAGACAAAACATCTAGAGCAGTTACATTCGATGGGAGAGGGCAAAGTCGAACACGAACCGAAACTAGTTGGAGAACAAAACTGTTGCCAGATTCAAGAATATTAATTATAGTAGTGTAAGTAGAAGTGGCGGAAGGGAGCCATGGAGAAAGTACATAACAAACGTTATTTTGATGCAAGAATTTTTTAATTGATGCGAAATTCTTTTTTTGATGCGACTTTGCGTTGACTTTATTACTTCTGTTTTCTTGGCTTTCTACTTTGATGAATTTATTTGATGATTTCGAGGAATAATTTAATGATTTGATGAATATTTTGATGCGTAATTTGAAAGATTGGTAATTAGAAGTTTGATTGAATTATATACCCTCGTTTTCTTGAACAGCAACATTTGAAGAACACGTATTTCGTATATATTTTGATTTGCTGTGAATTGAATACAGTTTTGAAACATATTATATTGTTATTCTGATGCATATTTTTGAGAACAGTCTCTATATTCTTTTAATGAGATTTAAATGCCTTAATGTGAAGAAAATGTTTGATACTGAAATTCTATTTTAAATTCCGAAGTGTTTGAGTTTTGATCTTGGTTTTGCATATCTGTGTACAGTAACTATTTGAATATATGTAATCATGTCTACTCTTAGCGATTACCCCAATATCTTAAAATCGTTAAAAATTGGTAGTACGAGTCAAATAAAGGTTTTACATCGCTTAATTTTTGGTACAGACGGCGATAGACAAAATCGCGCGAGATTACGAAAATTTACAGGTTTCCCACAGCCATTCGAGTTAGAAGAAACGAAACAAAAAGTACTTAAAGAGTTTTCACTTAAAGACCTAATTTCTATTTGCAATTTACTTCATTTAGAATTCTCAACTGACCCAGATAAGTGTGCTAACACCATTCTTACGAGTCTTAATGATTTATCGTTATTAAAAGCAGATTCTTCCGATCTTTCGGAAAGCGAAGTCAATGATTCACATGCGGTTGACAGTTCATCTCAAACAAATAACGTCGTGGGTGAAAATAGTACTCCCTCCCCACCCACCCCTGACGCAAAAGAAGAATTTTCGGATAAGCAACAGACACAGATTCCTTTTAGTGAATCAGCTCAGAATTTATTGCCGTCAGTCGAAACTACGAGTTCCTCTTTCCAATTATTTAGTCTCAAAGACGTTGTTGATTTAATAAAACCTTTTTCGTCTCGCGATAATTATAGCATTGAGAATTTCATATCCGACGTTGAAGAAATTTTTTATTTGTACCAAATAAACAATCCAATTCACCAAATTACTTTTGTTAGAAAATGTTTGACTGGTCCCGCTCAAACTTTAATTAGGTCTATTCGTGGAATCACAAATTGGGAACAATTGAAGCACCATTTGCTAGAGGAATTTTCTGACAAAATTAACAGCATTCAGTTACATCAATTAATGGAATCTCGACGTATGAAACCGTTTGAAACCCTACAAGAATATTTCTTAGCTATGAGAGATTTGGCACACAAAGGATCTCTTGATGATCCCTCCCTGATTGAATATGTTATAAATGGAATTCCAGATTCATCACACAATAAAATTTTCCTTTACGGTTGTAAATCCATCCCAGAATTCAAGGAAAAATTAAAGATTTATGAAAAAATCTTTAACAGTTCTCAACATTTCAGACAAAATAATCAGAAAAAATTCGATGATACCAACCTTAATGTGAAACTCGACAATAAACGTAACCCAAATACACAACCAATATGTTATTCTTGTGGCTTGAAGGGTCATAAAAGCAACCAATGTTTGAATAAGTCACATGGTAAACAATGCTATGGATGTAAAAAGTTTGGTCATGTTCATGCTAATTGTCCCAAAAGTTCTCGAAATTCGAAACCAAAACCTGAATCTCAAAAACCTACTCCTGATAAAACTGTAAATGTGCTATCTCCTCAAACTTCATCGAAAAATCCCATGCATGTTGACATTCAACTTGCAGGAATTCAATTGACAGCACTCTGTGACACTGGGTCACAAGTAAACCCAATTTACATTTGATAAAGACGGTATTCATTTATGCGGTACCCTTGATGATAATATTTTCGTTAATATTGCTAATATTTCTAATGACCAAACTTTTCCATTTGATCTTTCACACATTTTGAATTCTGAAATTCGTGAGGAAGTTCAAAATATCGTTACTTCCTACAAACCCCATAAAGTTAAAGACACTGAAATTCAGATGACTATTTTATTACAAGATGAAATACCCGTAGCACAACGCTCTCGAAGACTCCCTTTTGCTGAACAGAAAATTGTGGAAAAACAAATTCAAGATTGGTTAAATGATGGAATTATTAAACAAAGTTACTCTGATTATGCCGCCCCGATTGTTCTATGTAAGAAAAAAACTGGAGATTACAGACTTTGTGTTGATTACCGCAGGCTTAATAGAAAAATGATAAAAGATAAATTTCCCTTACCACTCATAGAAGAAGCCTTAGATAAACTTGGAACATCTCGGGTTTTCACTACACTTGACCTTAAAAATGGCTTCTTTCATGTACCTATGGACCCTAACAGCACTAAATATACTTCTTTCGTAACTCATGAAGGCCAGTACGAATTTTTACGAGTTCCATTTGGATTATCCAACAGCCCTAGTGTTTTTCAACGATATGTTTATACAGTTTTTAGAGATCTCATTCGCGATAAGATTCTTATTGTTTACACGGTCGATCTTCTCATACCATCTAATGACGAGGTCGAAGGCCTACAAAAATTGCGCCTAGTTCTCCAAACAGCTGCAGATTATGGCCTCGAATTGAACTTAAAAAAGTGCCAATTTTTACAACGAAAGATAGAATTCCTTGGTTATATTATCAAAAACGGAGTAGTTAAACCGTCACTTACCAAGACACAGGCAGTTCAAAAATTCCCACAACCTCAAAACCCTAAACAAGTTCAAAGTTTTCTTGGACTAACAAGTTACTTTAGAAAGTTTATTCCAAATTATGCGCTGATTGCTAGACCATTAAGTGACCTCCTTCGGGATAATGTAGAATTTAATTTTGGCCCTGAACAAATAGCAGCTTTTCAACACCTGAAAAACATTCTTTCACAAAACCCAGTTCTTCATGTTTTTCAACAAGGATACCCATTAGAACTCCACACTGATGCAAGCTCCTTAGGTTTTGGCGCTGTGCTCTTACAAAAATCAGATGATGGACAGTTTCATCCTATTCATTATTTTAGCCGTAAAACTACAGTTCAACAAGAAAAATATCACAGTTACGAACTGGAAGTTCTCGCCGTCGTTGAGGCGCTAAAGAAATTTCGCACCTACTTGCTAGGTACAAAATTTAAAATTATCACAGATTGCGATGCTTTCCAAAAAACGATGCACAAAAAAGATCTACCAGCTAAAATTGCTCGATGGGCATTGATGTTAGAGGACTTTGATTATGAAGTTTGTCATCGATCCGGTAGACAGATGAAACATGTTGACGCTTTAAGTCGTAACCCCATTCTTGTTATTACCACAAATGATATCACTCAAAAGGTGAAAAATGCCCAAGATCAAGATGAATTTATAACTCAAATTAAATCTATGCTCGAATCTACACCTTCCGATGAATATTTGGTTAAAAACGGCATTCTTTATAAACTTCATAAGGATACCGAACTTTTAGTAGTCCCACAAATGATGCAGAAAGAAATAGTGCTAAACGCCCATTCACAAGGTCATTTTGCCTCACAAAAAACCGAATCAATTGTTTCTCGTGAATTTTACATCCCTCAACTTAAGAAATTGGTTCAAGAAATTATTTCAAATTGTATTCCTTGCATTCTCTCCTCGCGAAAATCTGGAAAACAAGAAGGATTGCTTCACCCAATTCCAAAAGGTGATGCACCTCTTGAATGTTACCATTGCGACTTTTTAGGACCTTTACCATCGACAAAAAAATGTTATAAATATATTTTTACAGTAATTGATGCCTTTTCGAAATTTATATGGATCTATCCCGTGAAGTCAACCTCTACGAAAGATGCCTTGGACAAACTATCCTTTCAACAAACTACATTTGGCAACCCTTCAAAAATCATCACAGACAAAGGTAGCGCATTCACATCTTCAGAATTTCAAAGCTACTGCCAGGAACAGTATATTGAACACATTTCAATTACGACAGGTGTACCACGTGGAAACGGTCAGGTTGAACGCATTCATGGCACAATTATCCCCGTTTTAACTAAGTTAGCTATAGATGAACCTGACAAATGGTTTAAATACGTCCCGCGATTGCAGCGTATCTTAAATAGTACCACCACACGCAGTACCAAATTCACACCTTTCGAACTTTTAATTGGTGTTCAAATGAAACAACAGGAGGACATACAGATTAAACAACTTCTTGACGAGGAACACCAGCAAAGAATTATTGATGACGAAGAAGCGTTACGTATCGAAACTAAACGAAATATCCTCCGTTTACAGGAAGAAAATATACGACAGTATAACAAACGACGTAAACCAGCCTGTAAATACAAGATCGGTGACAAAGTGGCAATACAACGAACTCAGTTTGGAACTGGACTAAAGCTGCGACCCAAGTTCTTCGGACCCTATGAGATCACAAAAATCAACCCCAACGATCGTTACGAAGTTCGGAAGTTAGGACATCATGAAGGTCCCACCATAACGTCAACTGCAGCAGATAAAATGAAACAGTGGTGCAGCAACTGAACACCCAATCTTATGCTTTGTTTTTCAACTTTTTTTTTCTCGCTTTTTCTGCTTGTTTTTCTTTTCTTTTCAGATTTTTTGCTTTTTCAACCCATCCGCGGACGTCTGTAACCTCAGGACGGCCGTGTGGATAATAATTAGTTCTGCTGTGGCAACACCACTGAACGAACTATAACTTCAACTCCCGCCAGTTGTTCCCCCGCAAAAGAACACTCTAGACGGAGAACGAGACTGGGCAGACGTTCGATGTTAAAAGAGCAGAATAGCTCTCTTGATGTTATTTTTATTTTTATTTCTACCTCTGAATGTTTTTAAATGTTAGTGTCGTCGTTGTATTAAAGTTTCGTCTCATTAAATGTTTAAAAAGATTAACGTCTATTTAATTTGGAGCGCTAGCTCCATCCTACATACATATACCAAGGACGTACCCAGGGGGGTGGTTCAGGGGGTCCGGAGACCCTCCGAAATTTCAATTTTTGTACACAAAATAATAATGACGAAGTTTTTTTGTATAAAATTCTGCCTTTTTCACCGTTCGGACCCCCTCCGAAATTTTTGGACCCACCCCGAAATTTTTTTCTGGGTACGTCCCTGACATATACATACATAGTTACTGGACTTCGCTTAAAAAGAATGTGAAAAGGAATAGCAAAACTTAATTAAAATTCATACTTAATAATTAGCATAAAGCCCTAATTAGAAAGTTCGTTTTATAAAATTCATAACACTTATATAAAAAATCTGGAGTGACACCACTCGACTTTCCGAACACTTACGATTAAGATCATTACCAAGTATTTAAATAAATTTTAATCGATGAATAATTCAAACATATATATTAAGAATCAATCGAACGCCAGCTCACTTCAGAATTTCCCCTGGTCAAATATGTAAAGAATCTTGCGAGCCTGTAGAAAACTAAGTCCTATACACATCAATCCGTCTTGCACGGTTTGACATATACCAATTGAGCTCATCGATGCCCGTTTAGGCTACGTGTTTACTCACATACAAACACACACATACATAAATATTGTTAAAAATAGCATAAATGAATTTAGAAGACCTGAAAACGTGTAAATACACCAAAATCTCGGATTTTTTCATGATTCTCGGATTTTTTCAGTCGGATTTTTGCATGATTACAATACTTTCCTTACATGGTACATGTTCGGAAAGTAATAAATAAAGAGGCATAATTTGAATGACAATGATTTCTGTGTCTGTCGAGATGAAAAAAAAAAGTTTTTAAATCAATCTTTTATGCATCTTAGCACGCTTTTAACTCATGCTTTTGAACCATTTGTCTTTGTCAGGAAGATCAGTTGCCGAATGAATCGGATTATGTGGGAACTGCAGTGAATTATATCGTCCACCTCTGGCACTAGATTAAAAGCTTATGTAGCATTAGTGGGTTTGGGGAATTAAGTAAGTAATGAAAAGACGGTGAACCTTTCCTCTATTGAGTGAAGCTAACTGAAACTGAGTACCTTGGAGTTGCATTTTAGGTGGATTTCAATTAGTAATAGGAAATTCCAAGACATTTTATCGCTTAAATTCAGTCATAACTGTGTAATCAGCTTTTTTTTTTCTTCCCTTTTTTTTGCTGTCGTTTTTATAATAAAGATGCGTAATAGTAGTTCTGGGTCTTGTACGTTACATTTATTCTCTTGTTGCTCACGTTATCTTGATTACTTTTTACTTCCTTGTACGTAGTATAAGGAAGTAATGTGATCCCGAAAAATTTTGGGGGCCAAATTTCGACTAAAAAACCGATTTTGACTACCTCTAAATTTAATTTTAAGAATTTTTTCGATGCATCTCATCGTAGGCTAGCATGCACGATCATATAAACGCGTCTGCAACTCATTTTGACCAGCGGCCGGTCTATTGTGGTCAGTTTTTCCATGCCGTCTGTACGTACGTACGTACGTACGTACGTATGTATGTAACTCGCATATCTCAAAAACTATTGGTCGTAGAATGTTGAGATTTGATATTTAGGATTGTTCTATGATCTAGTTGTGCACCTCCCCTTTTGGTTGCAATCGAATGTATAGTTTATGTACAGGACCGCCCAAAAGATTCGAAATACATTACGCTCTATGGGCCGAAATTCATTAAACTCGCCTAACTCAAAAACTATTAGGCGTAGAATTTCGAAACTTCATATTTTGGATAGTTGTAACATCTAGTTGTGCACTTCCCCTTTTGGTTCCATTCGACTGGATAGTTTATCTATAGGACCGCCCAAAACATTCGAAATACATTACGCTCAATGGGCCGAAATTCATTAAACTCGCATATCTCAAAAACTATTAGGCGTAGAATGTTGAAACTTTATATTTAGGATTGTTGTAACATCTAGTTGTTCACTTCCCCTTTCGGTTCCATTCGACTGGATAGTTTATCTACAGAACCGCCTAAAAGATTCGAAATACATTACGCTCTATGGGCCGAAATTCATCAAAGCGTTTTTTAGAGGTATTGGGCTATTTCAAACGACTCAGAAGTGATATATGCTGAAAAGAGTTAGAAAATGAATTTCTCCATTAAAAAAGGTGTCTTTATCATTTACAGTACTGCTACAGGTACACTCAAAATATTTCCAATACATTACGGTCAATGGCAATTTTAGGGGCATTCATCCATTTCAAGCACAATACCGTCCTACAACATAAGTTAGGTAATGGTCCGACCACGGTCACGTGCCTCCCTCAAGAACTGTGCCAAAAGTCGCCAAGCTTGGCGACTTTTAGTGACGTGTGTGTATATTTAACTCTCAAACCTCAAAAACTATTATGAAATTTTATATATAAGATTGTTGTAACATCTAGTTGTGCATCTCGATTTTTGGTTCCAATCTACTGGAGAGTTTATTTACAGGACCACCGAAAAGAATTTCAGTACTTTAATGTCTATGGACATCTTCAATATAATACAATTGCAGACAGTGATTGTTTGGTACATGCCCAAAATCTCGCCGACTGTCCTGGACTTTGGCGAGTTTTGACGAAATGTCGCCAAATTTGGCGATAGTCAGTCATTTCGTCCATGCCCAAAGTATCGCCATTTGTCATCGTTCTTGGCGAGTTTTGGCGAAATATCGCCAAATTTGGCGATAATCTGTCATTGTTGGTCTATGCTTAATATCTCGCCAAATGTCGTCGACATTGACGAGTTTCGCCGAAATATCGCCAAATTTGGTGCCAAAAATTATTTCGTATTTTGTATAACTCTAAAACTTTAACCCGTAGAATTTTGAACTTTTGTATTTAGAACTATATTATAATATCTAACTGTTTTCAATATCTTTTTTGACAGCAATCGACTAAGAATTTATTTATAGGGTGAGCCAAATGACTTTAAATACATTAAGGTGTATGGATGCATTCAATTCATTGAAAGTCTGTGGTCAATGACTACTGTGGCTATCCCCAAAATCTCGCAAACTATCTCAAGTTTGTCGGCTTTTGGTGAAATATCGCCAAATAAAGTGTCAGAAGGAAATATTTCAAATTGAACTCAGCTTGGCGATATCGAAATATTTGGCTAGAAATCGCTAAACCTTACTATTATTGATATTTTATCTCTTTCAAACAAATAAGTTTAGAGGAAGTGCGTAGAAAACATTTTTATTTAATAGACGTGCAAGGAAGTCATGTGTTGGACACATCAGATTTTACGTAGTATAAGGAAGTAATGTGATCCCGAAAAATTTTGGGGGCCAAATTTCGACATAAAAACCGATTTTGACTACCTCTAAATTTAATTAAAAAATTTTTTTCGATGCATCTCATCGTAGGCTAGCATGCACGATCATATTAACGCGTCTGCAACTCATTTTGACCAGTGGCGAGTTCTACTGTGGCCAGTTTTTCCATGCCGTCTGTACGTACGTACGTATGTATGTAACTCGCATATCTCAAAAACTAATGGTCGTAGAATGTTGAGATTTCATATTTAGGATTGTTCTATGATCTAGTTGTGCACCTCCCCTTTTGGTGGCAATCGAATGGATAGTTTATGTACAGGACCGCCCAAAAGATTCGAAATACATTACGCTCTATGGGCCGAAATTCATTAAACTCGCCTAACTCAAAAGCTATTAGGCGTAGAATGTCGAAACTTCATATTTTGGATAGTTGTAACATCTAGTTGTGCACCTCCCCTTTTGGTTCCATTCGACTGGATAGTTTATCTACAGGACTGCCCAAAACATTCGAAATACATTACACTCAATGGGCCGAAATTCATTAAACTCGCATATCTCAAAAACTGTTAGGCGTTGAATGTTGAAACTTTATATTTAGGATTGTTGTAACATCTAGTTGTGCACCTTCCCTTTCGGTTCCATTCGACTGAATAGTTTATTTACAGGACCGCCCAAAAGATTCGAAATACATTACGCTCTATGGGCCGAAATTCATCAAAGCGTTTTTTAGAGGTATTGGGCTATTTCAAACGACTCAGAAGTGATATATGCTGTAAAGAGTTAGAAAATGAATTTCTCCATTAAAAAAAGTGTCTTTTTCATTTATAGTTCTGCTACAGGAACACTCAAAAGATTTCCAATACATTACGGTCAATAGCAATTTTAGGGACATTCATCCATTTCAAGCACAATACCGTCCTACCACATAAGTTAGGTAATGGTCCGACCACGGTCACGTGCCTCCCTCAAGAACTATGCCAAAAGTCGCCAAGCTTGGCGACTTTTGGTGTATGTGTGTGCATATTTAACTCTCAAATCTCAAAAACTATTATGAAATTTCATATATAAGAATGTTGTAACATCTAGTTGTGCATCTCGATTTTTGGTTCCAATCTACTGGAGAGTTTATTTACAGGACCACCGAAAAGAATTTCAGTACCTTAATGTCTATGGACATCTTCATTATAATGCAACTGTAGACAGTCATTGTTTGGTACATACCCAAAATCTCGCCGTCTGTCCTCGACCTTGGCGAGTTTTGGCGAAATATCGCCAAATTTGGCGATAGTCAGTCATTTGGTCCATGCCCAAAGTATCGCCATTTGTTATCGTTCTTGGCGAGTTTTGGCGGAATATCGCCAAATTTGGCGATAATCTGTCATTGTTTGGTTCATGCTTAAAATCTCGCCAAATGTCGTCGACATTGACGAGTTTCGCCGAAATATCGCCAAAAATTATTTCCTATTTTGTATAACTCTAAAACTTTAACCCGTAGATTTTTTAACTTTGTATTTAGAACTATTGTAATATCTAACTGTTTTCAATATCTTTTTTGACAGCAATCGACTGAGAATTTATTTACATGGTGAGCCAAATAACTTTGAATACATTGAGGTGTATAGATGCATTCAATTCATTGAAAGTCTGTGGTCAATGACTACTTTGGCTATCCCCAAAATCTCGCTGACTATCTCAAGTTTGTCGGCTTTTGGTGAAATATCGCCAAATAAAGTGTCAGAAGGAAATCTTTCAAATTGAACTCAGCTTGGCGATATCGAAATATTTGGCTAGAAATCGCTAAACCTTACTATTATTGATTTTTTATCTCTTTCAAACAAATAAATTTAGAGGAAGTGCATCGAAAATATTTTTGATCTAATGGACGTGCAAGGAAGTCATGTGTTGGACACATCAGATTTTTTAGTTAACTTAGGGCATTTATCAGTTGTTATAAACATATGTGTAAACATTGTTTTAAGGTCTTATGGAAAATGAAACAGTCAAAGTTAAATTTTACTTTTGATAAAAGTTTTGTTAAAGTTTACTTTTCATAAAATGACTATACGGAAAGAAGACACTGGCGTAAATCTTAAAGAACAGAACATCACAAATGAGCCTCACTCTGTGCAGATACATCTAATTGAAACATAAAACAGGCTATTGGAGATAATATAGAACTAAAATGTTTATCAAGGTAGTAATGAGTGTCATCTGATATAACAAGAGCTACATAAGATGACGCTTAAGACACTGGCGACTGATCGTCTAGATAGTGACTTTGACATCTATAGATTAACCATTTGTTTGTAGTCTTTAGCCCTAACCAATTAAGCACCTTACAGGGTTAAACCTAATAATAGAAATAACATATTAAGAGGTCATGTGATTTTTATGGATGTTTTGTTGCAGGCGCGTAGCCAGGAAAATTTTTCGGGGGGGATATGCGCCTGGAAAATATTTCGGGGGGGGGATATGAACTTATATGTGTATAAATAGACGGAATTTCATCACTAATCCAAAAATTTCGGGGGGGGGGATATATCCCGATACCCCCCCCCTGGCTACGCCCCTGTTTTGATGATCTCTGTCGATCAGACCCAGTAAATTGCTCCAACAAGATAATATTTTTCTTTCGAATTGCTCACCCTTTAAGATGTGTAATGAAAGCAATCAATTTTTGTAACTGCGAACTGCGAAAAACATATTTTAAATTTCATGACATATTTTTATTGGATAGCAGCTTTACTGTACTGTTCTGGAACAGCTTTGTGATTAACTTGATATTTTTATTCTGAAACCTGTATCATATACATATATCATATGCTCTTAGTGTATATTGTTGCGGAACTACTCTGCTACTCCTGGGGTTCGTCGTTCTAAAGTCCAGTTGGTGTAAAAAGTTCAAGTAAAAAGTCACTTGTCAGGATGGAACACAAACTTTATTGCTTCTAGAACTTCGTAGAACAATCAGCTGTACACAAATCACAAGCACAATCTAGCAGTAATGTGCTTTTAACAGTTCGCTTAGATCAGAAGCTCTCACAAATGCTGTATTTCTCACACAAAATAGAACACTTTCACTGGCAAAAATTCAGTGAAAATATACGAGAAATAACACTAACAGTCTCTCAAGACTCAGCGATGAAAAATGTACACATAGCACTTAAATTCTAAGCTTCACAAACAGCGCGAAACACAGCTTCTATCACAAAGCAAGCGTATTCACTCTCTCAAAACTTGATCAACACTGAACTCTCGGAGCAGCGCGCTGGTGGAATTTATAGAGGAGGCAGAAGCTGCGAGCAGATTCTAGAAAAGTATATTTCTCGAAGATTCCAGATAAAGCGGTACTTCTGATTACGTCATAGAAGAGAAATGTTAGGTTATTATGCGTTTTTAATGCAGGAAAAACAACTTCCAGGTCCCATTGGGAAAATCGCGCCAAATGACCAAAAAGTCGCCAAGCTTTGCGACTTTTGTCGAAATATCGCCAAATTTGGTGCCAAAAATAAGTGCCCAAAAGTGAAGAGATCTAAGCCCTAGGGGTCTAATCTCGCACAGTCGGTTAACCGAACGTTCGGTTGTGTGACGTCTCACGGAACTCATCCGAGGAGCATCAACCAATCAAATTTCCCTGCAGGGTTCCGGTGACGTCAATTTGACATCACGCAACCGAACCTTCGGTTAACCGACTGTGCGAGATTCAGGCCCCTAGGATCAATATTTCTCGAGATTTCTAGAACCTCCATTGAAAAACAATAGGGAAACTGAAATCTCCATATCTCCGGTTCTAAATGGCCGATTTTGATGCAACAAAAAGCAAAATTTATCTATTTGAAGCGTAGAATACGAATTTTAAACCATTTTAAGCCCCAGAGCAGCGGGTTGCCCCGAAAATTCGTAACATTATACATATATCATATGCTCTTAGTGTGAATTGGCATTTAATTTATTAGTACCAGGTTACCGAGCCATGCTCAGAATCTAAAGGCTCCTTAAGTGTAAAATAATGAATACGTAAATGCCTTGGTACGTATCAATAATCTTCATGGTTGCCAAAGATTTTCATTGCTGTCGGATCACCCATACATTGTCAGGTAAGCTTTGGTCGGCATTCAATGTTACAATGGCATATACTTTGTTTTGAAGAGGGATGCTAAATATTCGATGGTCGGTGCCATCAGAGTTGAGAAAAAAGTAGTTTAACGTAAGGTGCCTCCTTTCCTTCTGTAGCAGATCAGCGAGGGTATCAGCGAAGATCTTGGGCGATGCATTCACTAACAGCGTCTTCATTACTTCAGAAATATGTCTGTCCATATTGAGGACGTTCAAATTCAGCATCAAGAATTTGAGTTGTTTGAACTGTCAGATGAATGAGTTTATAAAAAAAATTCATCAAGTCTGTTATACACTGTTCGCAACGTAGCAGTACACACCAAAATCGTTAATAGTTTCACTCGTCATATACTGTGAACAAAGCCATTGTAAAGTATGCTTTCAAATTTCGAATTCTTTGAAATGTGGGTGACATCGAAGAAACAACCACACCAATTCATTAGGAAATTCGGAATGTCCTACATCAATCTTACAGTCCCCAAAATGGTTTCGGTTAATTTTTGTTTTTACTCTTCAGAAAATGCAAAGCTCCAGGGTGAATGCAATCCATGTTAAAAAGTTTTAAACTATGATAATAAGTACCCACATTTGTGGCAGCTTTGTAGATACTTAGACTGTTTACCCGAAGTATTTGTCGACGTCTACCTGTTCTATGTCGTTCTCCTTCCAAATACTAATCATCTGTTTCATCTGCTTGTGTTTGAACTGCACGTTCACACATTTGGGCTAAGTGCTGCTGTCGGTGATCATATGTTTCCACAGCTCGTCTTTGAGCTACACTTTCATGCATTTACGTCTTTATAATACATCTATGATGATAATTGTTTACGATTGAAATTGTAAATTTCTCTATAGTGCTTCAATTCAAACATAAAATACGTATCTTTTTCTAATACCAAGAAAATACATCATGCATAAACAAATTCTACAAACGTAAATTCAATCTTATAGATACATAAATATAGATGCCATAAAAGTATAATCTTACATAAATATGCTTTAAACATAATTTTATTTTATAAACTCACGCTTAAGAAAATAAAAAGTGTAACGCAATTTAAATTATTAGTACAAAAGGGCACTTCGAAATCATGAAATCAAAAACAGAATAGATCAAAAATATTCTTTTATAATAACCCTAACAACTACTTAAACGTTGATAATAATAGAACAAACGGATGGACTGAAGAAAATGGACTTCTAACCTCGAATAAATCAAAAATACATCGCTCCTATAGAGTTACGCTGATCTGACTCTGTCACAATTCCAGTTCAACCACTCAAAATAAAACTTTTACCATCCAAACAGATTAAAAATGTATTGTCTAATAACTTAAAATTTACACGGTTCGTTGGTGTGATCAGCCTGAAAATTATCATAATTATGTAAAAAAAAAAAAAAAAAAAAAAAAAAAAAAAAAAAGAAAGAAAAAGAAGAAAGAAAAAAAAAGAAAGAAAAAATCTGATAATCCACCCGTTCCCTGATTTTTAAGCGGTTTTTTTTTCTCTATTTCATTTAAGAGAATAAAAAAAGCTAATCATTTGAGTGTCAGAATTATCTATTGCAAGTGACATTGACGTTACATTGAAGTCATGGTTATCAGGCTTTGGAGGAAAAATTACGATTCTAATTCGCTTAAGAAGGCTTTTCTAAATTACTACTCAGTTTAACTTTTTTTCAAAAATAAAACGGTTTTCTATGCATTAAGCATGGATATAGGAGAGGATGTTGATACCAAACGAAACGTTTCGAATACGAAATGTTTCTTGAGATTATACAATTCGAATTTCGATGTATAATAAAAATATGAAGTTATTTGATTTTAAGTGGGTAAATATTAAATATTCTGAGTGTAGACATTCTATCGCCCGCTGTAATTGTCTCCACAAAGGGCTTTATCCTTTAATGATAGTACACAACACAAAACAACACAGTCTAATCCACGTCTAAATAAGAATTGAAAATTTATTAGAAAAAATCTTAGTAACCAGATTTCAGCCTCTCAATTTACTGCTTCCACATATGGACAACTCCCAGCCTGCGGCCGGATGGGGCCCGCCATGGCTTTTGGACCAGCCCTCAGAACAAGTCAAAACCCTGTATAAAACCTATATAAAACATTCAAACTTCCATATAAATCCGAATTATACGGCCCGCGATTTCGCTAACATCCTGAAGTCAGGCCCAAGAGGCCACTATCGTAAAGTTCTGCCCGCAACTTTTAAAAGGTTGTCCATACGATGATAAAATAAATGAGTTGAAATCATCAACTGCAGTGAATGAAAACTAAACTGATGGCTGATCATCTGCAAAATTAATTTGAATATCGGCTGCGAGCCCAATTTAGGAATCGATCGTATCATTTTTTCATCGGAGTTTCGAACATCGTTTCATAATAAACGGTTGATACATTAAAAAAAAAAATCGTCAGGGTAACTACATTTAAATATTTATCGTCAACTTGGCGAAATAAGGCCGTTAAAATAGAATTCCACCTAGTGCCGTTATTTAAAAAAAAATGGAATTTTCATGTTACGTCACAGGATCTTTTTTCTTACTGTGAATGACTGAAAAGGGTGTCATTTTCATTTAAATTATTCGGCTAAGCTGAAACTTTTATGCACTTTTGAAATTCACATCATATGGATCAATAAAATACATAAAAAATATTTATTGTTTTAGTATATACGCGAAAATACATTTAGCTTTACGTTAGTTACAAAAGGATAATTGTAATAAATTCAGGCAATTTTTCACATAAGGCTTACGAATAGTTTTGTATTAATAACTATGGATTAAGAATAATTAAATTATTTACGTATATTACATCAAGGTGCTTGCGGGGATGGCAACGAAGACTCTTTTCGCTCTTTCTTTCGCTGGTTGCCAGGACGATATTTTGAAATAAAAATAACTTTTTAATTCTAAACAAATTTATGTAGCTGAATGGTGTAATATATCTAGTTACTAAAATATTTATTTGTCTGTGTACTGAATATCAAGTTCCATTTATTTTATTTCTTTGCGAAATTAATTTTTACTATTATATATCGATGGCGTGTATTTTTTAATCCGCCCCAAACTTATTTGAGCGTCCCTTTTTGCATGAAGTGTGTTTTTCAAACGCTCAATAGATGGCGCTACCGTCCAAAAATTTTAAATTTTAAATTTTGAGCGTTTTAGAGTTTTTTCAATCAATTGACCTAGCTCAATTGTTTCAGGGGCTCAAAAAACCCCCAGGTACGAAATTAAAAAAGAATCCTTAGAGCAGTTTTCGAGATCGTTCGGACATACACACACACAAACATTCCTCGTTTAATATAAGAGCGGACATTATGATAATAATTAATTTATATATCACTCTGAATGACATTGCTCAATACTTAAGACCTTCCGATTTAAAGCGTTTTCTCCCATCTATGCAAATCCGCTGCAGATTAAGAGTCATCGCAACGATGGGAATCGAAAGGTTAAGTTATAGTAAGTGCTCAAATGAGACTGCCTTATGAAGCATTTTGCAATCGATGAGTTCCACGTGATTTTTAAAAAAAATTATTGCTACTTTTTTAATTTAAGATCTTTTTTCTTGTCAATACTACCTAAAACAATTGTGTTGGTAAGTTATCTAAAATTACATTTTAAATTTTACTTTATCAGTTTGGGCTTTTAAAATTTAAAGACCTCCATAAGACCAAGGACGTAACTAGGGGGGGGGGTTCAGTGGGTATGGACATCCTCCCGAAATTTCAGTTTTTGTAAACAAAATAATAATGAAGTCTTTTTGTGAAAAATTCTGCCTTTTCCACCGTTTGCTTTGCCCCCCCCCCCCCCTCCTCCGAAAGTTTTGGTTCTTCACCGATATTTTTTTCTGGATCCGTCTCTGCGTAGGATCTGTCCTAATTAGCTTGCGCGGCTATCAGGATCCTATCGTAACATGAAAGTTTTAATATTTGTTGCCTCAACTTGCTGATAGTCTAACATATCTCTATGCATTTTATTCTCTCTATAGATATGCTGATAACAAATTCTGACTGTGTAAATATCAATCCAGCGTACATCATAGTTTTGAGTAATGAAAACCAAGAAAGTCAATCCATCATCTATAAAAAAAATATCATGCAAACATGAATAACTTGACACAAAGCCTATTTATCTTTATTTTTTCATTATTCCCCCTCTCATAAAATACTATTCCTGTTTCCTCTATCGTCCACTTCTGGACAATCATCACAGGATAGCCTAGACTAGAGACTTAGCCTATAAGACTGACTGTGGTTTCCCCTCTTTCTTCGCTGGAAGCCCCTAATCCAGAAAATGTCAGTGAATATGTTTGCGCCGTACCTGGGAGAAGGGTATAAATCACTCTCCGTTAGCGAAAATCCCGGTTCATCAGTTTTCCTTCAGCCTCCGTATAATTGGGCATTACCGGGGCCTGGAAACATTATTCGGGGATATGATTGAATGCACTTTAAAACTTAATGTGCTTTCTGATAGCTGAATTACGAGTAAAAGGGATGCATTCTAGCTTGACGGGAAGAGGAAATGCGTACCAGAACTATGTGAAGCGCTGCTGTTTAGGTCTTTTAAATAATATCGTGTCCTTATCTATGGTGATATTGTTCAGTTGAGGTGAGCAGTTTCTCAAAAAGGTAAAGCTCAAATAAAACTTTCTATACAGGTTTCGTCAAACTTGTAGTGTGTAGTTCGTTAAGTGTGTAGTTCGAAGAACGAAATCTCCCTCGCGGTCTAGGTACACAAATTAAAATAAAATAATTGCGCCAGAGGCTCGAAAAAATTCTGGATTATTCTTTCTGAGGTCTACTATCCATCGTAATAAATGAAACAACGGTGCCTTTTATAGAACTTTCGCAAAAAAATTCTTCAACATGGAATTCTATAACAAAAATTTTCGAAGAGTCAAACATTCTGCTGAATTTTCGACTTTTAAGAATTTTTTCTGAAAATTTCGCAACTGATACAGATTTATCGTTTATTACAATGTATAGTACAGCTTGTAAAGAGACATTCTAAAAATTTTGAAGTTCATGACTTAATTAGTTTACTTGTATTTGTGTGCCAAAACCACACGATTTTTCCGAACTACACCGTTAAAAAAGATGTATGTATATAGGGGAATGGAGGGTAGGTTGTCTCACTTTTCGCATGTTTATAAGTGAGCCCATTAAAACTCAAGTGGTAAAACTTTTTTTTGGTTTTATTGAGTTTAGGGTCACAGAAGTGTTTCACAAAGGTTATTCTTTTAAGAGCACAAATGGTGAAAGTTGTAACACTTTTAGTAAACCGTGTAGCTAGCAGCACTAGTTTAAGTGTAATGCTAAAATTACTATGATAACCCTACTAAAACTTTAAACATCTCAAAACTAGTAAAATGGGAGTTAAACCACTTGAGTTTTTGGGAACTCAAATAACTCTACTCGTAACAAAACTATTTAAATAAATTTCATAGCCTATAAATTGTCAATATGTTGACTTATATTCATGTTAATATGAAAAACCAGGAAGTATTTTGTTTCTTATTGAGAATGATAGTTCTTTTTAATCAAATTTGGGATGAGACGACCTACTCCATAAGCGGGGTAGGTTGTCTTAAAAGCTGTTTTCATTTGGAACAAAATATTTTAAATATACTGTGAAAAAAAAAAAAATGATCCTATGCTATTGCGTGAGTTCTAGTTGAGCAAGCTGTTAGACCCATGCTTATGATACAGGTTTTTTAATTTTTTTTTTTTTTTTATATAAGAATTTTAACTTTTTGAGAGGCCATCTACACTTTATTTTCTGCATAAAAATCGATACTGTTATTTTTGGGATTTTGTAAATTATATTTGAAATAAAGTAAAATGAAATGCATTAACAAATTTAAAAGTTAACGTTAAAAAATTCTTTTTAAGCTAAAATAGTCATTTTTTAGTGCTTTGTGAATCATTATTATTCGTTGAATTTAAAATTAATTCGTATTTTGAGGTTTTTTGGATATGCTGATTTGAAAAATGAAGTGAAAAAATTGGTTTGCCTCTGAACTTTTACGACTTGTGTGCTGTTTTAATATGTAGATACCTTAAAACAAAAATGACTTACAACATTAGAGTAAATACCTAACCGAAGTAAAATTATGTCTCTGTTTTATATGAACATGAATTAGAGCAGACAAAATTTTTTAATTTAAATTTTTATTTTCTGTTCTGCACAGTGTATGCATTCCAGACATATGGATCCTCTACTTTTGAATTTCTTTTTCCTGAAATTCATTTTAAATTTGTTACTGTATTTCTACTCAAGAATACATTTTATTAGATTATTTTAAAATGCCTGTTTATTCTTTTAATTAAATACTTTCTTATATGCATCGTTACTGATATTACTTTTATCAATAAACTATTTTACCTTTATAGAATACATTAGCTAAAGCCTTTTCTCGAAGGAATCGAAATTTCTAGCTCAACAGAACAGCTTTCACGCTAATTAAGTATAATAGAATGCTGCAGAATATAAATCTGCCTAATTACGAATCACATACTTTACAATTCTATAGAGAGATTTATTTGATGCAAAAGTTCGCTCGAACCTAGAAAATATTTCAAGAAAAGTAAGTTTTTGAAGATATGCGACATCAGCGCATTTAGCGAATTATTACTGGAAATTAATTAGACGGATATACATTCATTAATGTTAGGTGGGAATTATGGAAACAACTTAATATGTCATATTAGCTCCCATTATTCTTTTTATTAGTTTGAAAACTCCGCGATACTATGGACACATAATTTACTAAATATATTACCGAGCAGTCGACCGTTGAATGAAAAATGAAAATAACTTTAACGAGGGGTAAATTTTTATGATGTAATATTTGTAAACTTTACTATTAGTTTATTTAGTTGATTTCTTTTAAAATGTGCATTATTTTATCATATTGAAAATTTTCGCTTCCTAAAACATCATCCAAACATTTTTGCAGTACGACTTTGCTTCGGACATGAGGTAAAATGCCGACGTAAAAGGTACTCACGCGGCATGTAAAATAATAACTGGAAATGCTAAATGAGAAACAGATAATCTCCGCACAATTCACTGCCGACCAAACCCTGGGAATTGATCGAACTCGGTTGATTTGTTTTCGTTCCAGCCACGTTGAAATTCCAGACAGTCAAAAAGGAGGTGTCGTAGCAAAACGGAGAGAAGCCTTTGCACAGCCAGTAATACCAGCCACACCTAGAGCAGCACAGGGCAAAAAATAAAATACGCTGATTAATCCAAGCTGCTGCGAATGATGATAATGCCTGACCACATCGGGTCCAATTTCCAAAATACATCCAGAGATCAACAGCACTATCGCCAGGCCCACGTACACTGCATTAGCCTGGCTGCTTATGATGATCTTGTTTTCCCCTCTTTACCTCTAGTCCACTATGGAAGGTGGGCATCTGCTCGCATGTCCATCTCTGAAACATCTATTCGCGGTACTTTGAGGTTGCCATCAAATGGCCGAACGATAGAAACAGGAGGTTTCTGTAGCAGAAACTAAACGTTACATTTAAATAATGAATGTGCGTGAGGTGTAATAATATATTTCGACACCTATTCACTGGCATAAAGCATACCATAAAAAAAAATTCAGTCCACTCCAGATATGTTAGACTTTCTTTGCAAGATTTGAATCTTTTAAAAAGGCTAAAGCTCCTCCCTCTAGAAATATCCCAAAAGATATCGTATTACGCCATTGCCTATTACAATGGAATTTCCTATTAAAAACAGAAGATATATATATACTAGCTGCGTACCCGTTCTCCGCACGGTAGGGAACGAAAATTTTTCTTGCATGTATAATTCGAATTGGTTCCAGTGTTGTGGAATCTAAAAATAAGCAAAATAATTAGACTCTTGGCGTAAAGTTACTCGTTAGTTATTCGTTAAGTTAGTATAAGTACTGACCTGAGACCATTGTAATATTATGACACAAAAAAACTATGTTGGCGTCATTCGCGATTAGAAAAAGAAAAGCTTGACGGTTTACAGCAAAAATTTCTAACTTTGAAAATGTCACATTTCTACATCATATTCTTTTTTAGGTTTAAGTTATACCATTAATACCTTAGATACAATATGATGTGGAGAACCGTTTTATTTTATAATTAAATAGCTGTGTACCCGCTCTTTTCAAGGCAAGAAAGAACATTTTCCTAAAATGTGATCATAACTACTTGTGACGGAACAGATTCTCCAAGAAAGAAATAAAAAAATGTTCAGGTACAGTCTTTTTTGTTGAAACTACCGCGGGATATATTAACGCGACGTAGAATTATTTAACGCTTAGTTAGTTGTGCTGTAAGACGGCTGTTGAAAAACGAATATAACACTTTTAGTTTCACGAGATATTTATTAATGCGGTATATTGTGCTTTGATCAGTACGTCTACTAACTATGACAGCCTAGTTTATCTACTATTACTTATACTATCTTTTACTGATACCAATACTATATATTTTCGTTTTTTCCTCTTTAATGCTTAATTTAAAGAAACGGTTAAGATATTTGTTACGAATGTAGTCTTTTACTGTTCGGCGATTCTTTACAATTTAGGCAGTAGCAAAAACGATAATCCTTTCACTTTATCGTTGTCATTAAAAGAGCTCTCCATACATTTTTATGCATAATTCTTGTCAGATTGACATATTTAGCACCGCAAAATATTTCTTGCGATTCGAAAACGTGTCCCGTTTAAAAACTCAATCGGAAATAATGCTGGGTTATATTGTTGAAAAAACAGCATTTAATTCTTTCTCTGGCAACGTAAAATAAAACATGGAATTATTTCGTACGTGCCATATGTTTTGCTTGTGACTCCGTTATTCTGATTGAGTTTCGAAAGGGGTTTTAAACTCGTTACATCAAAATGACGTAGATTTCGCATGCAACATTCAATTATTTTAAAGAAATTTTATTTTTTTTCCAACTGGCAGCTATTCAGTTTTAATTACCATGACAGCTAAATTTGCATGCTTAATATCAAACGAAATCTTGAAGCAGCTGTTATTGAATTCAAAATCCTTCTTTACATAAAAATTCGTAAAAAAACTCCTAATTTATATTTTTCTTCCGTTCTTCTTTTAAAAGTGGGCGAAATGTATGCTCCGTCTTTTGTGTGAAATATAAAAAAGTTATGACAGATAGAATTTAAGATGCAACAGTTTTAAAATTATTTTACGCAAACGTCGTCAAAAGAGAAATTCTTTTTAAAAATTCCCAAAAATCGGCAAAATATGTTACATAGTCGAAACAAACTGTTTTCGAAAGAAAATTTTTTCCTCTATCCGATGATTCAAACATCGTTTTACTGCGAGTGCAATTACCGGCGTTATTACGTATTATGCAAGAGAAATCGCTAAAAATCGGAAAAAACATAAAATAAAACATTTTCTAATTCGAATTTCGAAAAAATCGCTCCGAGACGTGTTAGGATCTGTCCTAGCGAAACCGTATGCAAAATTCGGTAGGTCTGCGACCAACCGTCTTCGGTGCAATGCGATCGAGAGACGCGCGCAAGAACATCGGTGGTCACAAACTTACCTACTTACATAGCTACATACCAGACTTCGTGTAATCATAATCGTGTAATCGTAATAGACTGTAATCGATTACATTTTCTTGTGTAATCGTAATATAATCGTAATCTGGCAATTAAATTTTTCGTATAATCGTAATCTAGTCATAATCTAGAAGTTTATTTTTTCGCGTAATCGTAGTCTAATCATAATCTAGAAATTTTATTGTAATCGTAGTCGCTTTGATTACGAGACGATTACAAAACGATTACAGTAGCCCAGTTTTAGTTTTTGTTCTGCTTGCTGGGAAAATTTTCACGGGGAGGCACAGGCATTCCCTGAAGGCAGGAAATTCCCCTGGAGCTCCGACGTTTGGAGGAAGACAGGAGCTCGCTTGTATTATTTTTTTTTTCCCCGGGAAGATATTTAGATGACCATTCTTTTTTGTTGTTGTTGTTGTCTGTCGTCTTCTGTTCATCCGAATCTGGACTGGTGAGAGACAAGAATGGACTTCCCAGAAGAAAGTGAGGGTTGCGCCGGAGGGAATAGCTTAAACTATCTCTTGCGGTGTCAGATCTTTCCTTCATTTCTTCATTTTGATTTGCTGTCTTGAAAAAGAACATAAATGGCACCTACACAGGAAAAAGTGCAGCATGTTTTTTTAGTTTTAGAAAAGTATAAAAATAAAAATGGAAAAGGATGTGCATTTAAGAACTATGAATGTGTTATTTGGATTAGTGGACAACAGATAAACTTTGGTTCCTTGTGTTGTTTGGATAAGCAGGTAGGAGCGCATATATTTCCATTAAAAATTAGTATATCTTTGTGCTATTAATTTTGAGTATGTTGTTTAAGAATTTATAATGTATAAAGACCTAGATACTTTATTAAATATCAATATTTTTTAATGATCGATAAATTTCTGGATAAATGGGTAAAGAGTAGGGAACATAAACACTGATCTACAAAACCCCTTTTCCCCCTTTAATAGAATTAACATTTTGTTTTTTCCTTCAATAGAATCCTTCAATATTCAATAGAATACTATATATGACCCACCACACTTTTAAGATGTATGTTTAGAGATATCTTTAGACATCTCCATTTTGCTATTCTTAAGTAATTTTTATTAGTAGTATTCTTAAGTCTTTCTGTAATTCTTAAATTATCCTCAATAGATAGTATGCATGTAGTTTTGAGTTAGTAGTTAGTTTTGAATTTTTAAAACGGCGTGTGTATTCTAGAAATTAAAAGTTTGTTTGTTCGGCAGGCCCGGTTTTAGATATTTAATACCCATATACGTGTTATGAAAGTATAAAAAAAGAAGTTAAACTGTGCATGAAGTTTTCTGTGAAATAATAACTGCAATATATGTTCAGCCTCATCTATTCAGATTCAGGCTAACGGTTATTGTGGAGAAAACAATGCATTTGTCGAGAGCCCCCGTTTTTAGCGTTTTACTCAATGCATTAAAAAATCTTAAACTTTGGTTTAATATGTTCGCGCACATTGTTGCAAGATCGTAACGACAGAGGTTCCTCCTTCACGGCTGAATATTACTACTTTTCATGCGTCTGCCAGTACCTCTTTCGAAACCAGAAAAACCGGGACATAGGCAAGGAAGCAACGCCGAGCATAGAAGGGATCAAATATCAATTTTTGTATACTAATTTTTGCTTAATTAGATTAAACCTGGGTTCATTTTAAAGATGTGTTAAACCACCAAGCCTGTCCCCCCCCTCCCACCCCACACGCACACTGCAAATGACATATGTTTAATTTAAAATCGGAAAATGCCATGTTCAAATAGAGGTTCGTATGCATTAAAAAACTTTTCACAAGTGGGCCTAGGAAATCAACCAGGTTCGTCTAATAGTATAAAAGTTCTTGCTGTATGGCATTCTTGTAATTTAGCTCCCTGAACAGATGGACCCATTATTCTGTTCTTGAGTTAAAATTGTAAAATTTAGACATTATAATATCAACGCCAGAAGGGTAAAAAGAAAAGTTTTGTAATCGTAATATAATCGTAATCGGACTCAAATGTAATCATAATCAAAAGTTTAAATAGATTACATAATCGTAATCTAATCGTAATCGGAAATTGGGTTTTATACGATAATCGTAATCTAACCATAATCTGGAATTATACTTTCTCCGGTAATCGTAATCCTGGTCTAAAAGTGAAGATTAATCGTAATCGATTACACGTCTGTGTAATCGGCACGAAGTCTGCTACATACAATGTTTACTCTCGGATTTTATTATAATGTTACGAATTTTCGGGGCAACCCGCTGCTCTGGGGCTTAGAATGGTTTAAAATTCGTATTCTACGCTTCAAATAGATAAATTTTGCTTTTTGTTGCATCAAAATCGGCCAATTAGAACCGGAGATACGGAGGTTTCGCTTTCCCATATATTTTTCTATGGGCTTCTAGAAATCTCGAGAAATATTAGTCCTAGAGCTTAGATCTCTTCACTTTTGAGGACTTATTTTTGGCGCCAAACTTGGCGATATTTCGCCAAAAGTCGCCAAGCTTGGCGACTTTTTGGTCATTTGGCGCGATTTTCCCAATGGGGCCTGGAAGTTGTTTTTCCTGCATTAAAAACGCATAATAACCTAACATTTCTCTTCTATGACGTAATCAAAATTCACGCTTTATGTAGAACCCTCGAGAAATTGACTTTTCTGGAAACCTCTTGTACCTCCTGCGCCGGCTATTTATAGAAGAGCGCGTCGCCCCGAGAGTCAGTTGCGAGTTGAACATTCAATGTGTGAAGAGCTCTGAGTACGCTTGCTTTGTGTGAACTGATAGTGCTATAGAAGCTGTGTTTTAGCTTGCTTTGTGAAGCTGTTTTTAAAGTGCTGTGTGTAAATTGTTCATTGCTGTGTCTTAAGGGATAGTGTACTATATCCCTTGAATATTTCCACGGAATTTTAGCCTGTAAAAGTGACTTATTTTGTGTGAGAAATACAGCATTTGTGAGAGCTTCTGATCCAAGCGGATTGTTAAAAGCACGTTACTGCTAGATTGTGCTTGTGAATTGTGTGCAGCTGATTGTTCTACGAAGTTCTAGAAGAAATAAAGTTTGTGTTCCATCCTGACAAGTGACTTTTTACTTGAACTTTTTACACCAACTGGACTTTAGAACGACGAACCCCAGGAGTAGCAGAGTAATTCCGCAACATTTGGTGTCAGAAGTGGGATTCTAAGGAAAGACTTTAATTTTCCAGTTTATGGTTTTGACTAGACAAAAAATGGAAGAACAACTTCAAAAGCTCATGAATATGATGCAGAAAATTGAAGCCGGACAGACCGATTTAGAAAAGAAAATTGTAGCCGGACAGACCGATTTAGAAAAGAAAATTGTAGCCGGACAAGTCGAGACGAAAACCGGATTGGACGAATTAAAGGATGCACACAATGAAATGAAAACCGGATTGGAGGAGTTAAGAGCCGCACACGACGAGATGAAATCAGGACTGGAGCGGAAAATAGAAGCCGGGCTAGAAGAAATGAAATCCGGACTGGAGAGAGTAGAGACAAATCAAGAAAATATGGAGAAGAGAATGTCGCTCCTGGAAGAAAGTCAAGCGAAATACGAGGAAAGAATTGAGGAAAAGATCGATCACAAGCTAGAAGAGAAACTGGACAATTTGGTAAAGCTGGGAAAGGTACCAGAAAACATCAGGTTGTCGTCACGCCACCCAGCAGTGAAACTTACCACTTATGACGGAAAGACTCCCTGGGAAGCTTACAAGACCCAATTTTCGATCGTCGCCAGAGCCAATGGTTGGAGCGAGTCCGAGAAAGCTAATCAACTGGCCGCTTCCCTTAGCGGAGATGCAATTAATGTATTGCAAACTATCGGAGCGACGAAGATAGGAGATTTTGACGCCCTTGCCAGTGCCTTGGAGATGAAATTCGGAGAGAAGTGCCAGAAAGAATATAGTAGAATCCAACTTAAGTCAAAGATGCAGAGATCTGGCAAGACCCTTCAAGAGCTGGCTTCGGACATAGATAGGCTGTGTCATCTAGCCTACATGGACCACCTTGATAATGTCCGAGAAGAAATGGCGGTGCGTCATTTTATTGAAGCCATCCGTGATCCAGAAACCCAAAAGGCACTCATGTTGGAGGATTATCAGGATTTGAAGTCTGCTCTGGTGTTCGCAATGAAGCTAGAGGCAGCCCAGCGGGCCGTGAGAAAAGATCGGCATGCTGTTAGAGCGGTCACGGTCCAAGAGGAAGCTGACAAAGACACAGAGGGCGTCGAGAGCAGGTTGAAGAGAATTGAAGATCTCATAGAGCGAAAATTAAGATCCGATAGAACGAGAGATGGCCGAAAGAAAGTGAAATGCTGGAAGTGTGGCGTCGAAGGCCATGTACAAAAGCATTGTGGTCGAAAGTCTCAAGACCAGCAAGAGAAATCTAAGAACATGAAAGAGGGAAACTAGGAGGTGGCCATCTCGCGGGGCGGAGGTTGCCATATAGTCAAAAGCCCCACCTAAAAGTCTTGCAGATTTCATCAGTGAATGGTGGCAGTAATGGACTCTTCGTACAGGGATACGTTAATGGTTCCCCATGCCACATGGTGATTGATACTGGAGCGAACGTAACCATCATAAGGACGGATCTGGCCAAGAAATTAAATTCAAGATTATCTGGACTCCGTCCTCGCTGACCCTCCAGACTGTGACAGGTGACAAGATCGAAGTGGGCGGAAAAGCGCAAGTAGAAATCACGTTTGGGAATGCCAGATACGACCATGTGGTATATGTCGCCAATATTACAGACTCTTTTATTCTCGGACTCGACTTTTTAAAATCGCACAAGTTTAACTTGGACTTTAAGAATAACGAGCTTCGTTCAGACTCAGAAGAAATAGCTGCGTTCGATATTAAAAATGAAACTATTTTACCTGTTCAGCAAATAATAGCCCAGACTGATATCACTCTACCTCCCAGAACTGATTCAATAATTTCTGGAACAGTAAAAGAAAGCAATAAATTACGTTTTGGATTAATCGAACACCCAAACAATAGTGATTCCGTCTACGGAGTGCTTGTGGGAGCAACACTTGTGGACTTGTCGAGAACAGAAATTCCAGTTAGAGTAGTAAATGTGACGGACAAGTCGAAGGTGATAAAGAAAAATGAAGTGTTGGCGACATGCACTCCTGTTACCTGCATTAATAAGAACATCAGCCAAACGACAGCTAAATCTTCAGAGTGCCTGACGAAGGAATTAATACAAGACGTGGAGTTAACGGCAGAACAGAGAAGCGCTGCGGAGAAAGTAATAGCTGAATTTGAAGACCTCTTCTCCCGCACTTCGGGTGACTTTGGCCGTACGAGCTTAACTCAACATAGGATAGGTACAGGCAGCCATTCTCCCATCAAGCAACATCCTAGGCGGCTGCCGTTTGCTAAGCAAGAAGAGGTGAGCAGACTTTTAGAGGAGATGCAGCGTGATGACGTCATCGAGCCATCGACTAGTCCGTGGGCCTCGCCGATTGTTTTGGTCCGAAAGAAAGATGGTTCCACCCGGTTCTGTGTTGACTACAGACGTCTGAATGACATTACCAAGAAAGACAGCTACCCTCTTCCCAGGATAGACGACACATTGGACACTTTATCGGGAAACGAATGGTTCTCCACTCTGGATCTCAAGAGTGGCTACTGGCAAGTAGAAATCCATCCCGATGACCGTGAAAAGACTGCGTTCACCACGGGACAAGGATTGTGGCAGTTCAAAGTTATGCCTTTTGGACTCTGCAACGCACCGGCTACATTCGAGCGTCTAATGGAGACAGTGTTGAGAGGACTTTCCTGCGAAGCATGTCTCGTTTATTTGGACGACATCATCATCGTCGGAAGGACTTTCGAAGAGCATCTCGAGAACATTCGAAAGGTACTGCAGAAATTAAAAGAGGCAAACTTGAAACTAAGTCCGTCGAAGTGCAACTTGTTCCGTCGGGAAGTACGTTACCTCGGGCACATAATATCCGCCCACGGAGTCCGAACCGATTCCGAAAAGACGTCCGCAGTCAAGAACTGGAGTCGTCCCGAGAATATCCATAACTTAAGAAGTTTTCTCGGTCTGTGTACTTACTATCGAAAATTCGTGAAGGGCTTTTCTCAAATTGCAAGACCTCTTCACAAATTGACCGAGACTGGACAGAAATTTCTATGGACTGAGGAATGTGAGGACGCATTCAACGAACTGAAGACGGCTTTAACATCTTCGCCGATCCTGTCGTATCCTCACCCTGACAAGCCATTTATCCTGGACACAGACGCAAGTAAGGAGAGTGTTGGAGCAGTTTTGTCCCAGGAGATAGATGGCCAAGAACACGTCATTGCTTACTGGAGCAAATGCCTTTCAAAGGCAGAACGTAACTATTGTGTTACGAGAAAGGAACTTCTTGCTATCATTAAAGCCGTAGAGCACTTCCATCATTACCTGTACGGCCGAAAGTTCCTGCTCCGAACGGACCATGCCTCTTTAACCTGGCTTCTAAATTTCAAGAATCCAGAGGGCCAAATAGCCAGGTGGGTACAGCGATTACAAGAATATGACATCGAGATACGTCATCGGAAAGGGTCATCTCATGGAAATGCAGATGCTTTGTCGAGAAGGCCCTGCATAGACCGTTGTCGCTATTGCTCCAGGGCGGAGAAAAATTACCATCTGAAACGTCCCGTTGTCCGCCAAGTTACATCATCGGCACCATCTCAAGATCCCTGGAGTGACGAAAATGTTCGGGCGGACCAATTAGCAGACAGCGACATCAAATGTATTGTGGAATTTATGGAAAAATCCAGCGCTAAGCCCAGTTGGCAAGAAATATCATCTTACAGTCCGGCAACAAAACAGTACTGGGCTTTATGGGATTCGCTTCGCCTGAGGAATGGAGTCCTGTATCGTAAATGGGAGTCGGACGACGGCAAGATGCTCCGATGGCAGTTAGTACTCCCTCGCTCGAGGATTCCGAAGGTTCTAGAAGAGCTGCATAATGGCTTAACTGGAGGCCATTTTGGCGTGATGAAGACCCTGCAGAAAGTTCGCGAGCGCTTCTACTGGGTTAGGGCTCGACGCGACGTCGAAAAGTGGTGTCAAGCTTGTGACGCCTGTGCCGCCCGTAAAAGCCCGAAGAAACGAAGCCGTGGAAGACTACATCGTTATAATGTAGGAGCGCCTTTTGAGAGGATTGCCCTCGACATCCTGGGACCTCTTCCGCGAACTTCGGATGGCAACGAATACATCCTAGTTCTCATTGACTACTTCTCTAAATGGCCCGAAGCGTTTCCTATTCCCGATCAAGGAGCTACGACCGTAGCAGAGGTACTGGTGCAAGAATGGATTTCCAGATATGGAACCCCTCTGCAACTTCATTCCGACCAAGGAACGAACTTTACCTCTGCAGTCTTTAAAGGACTATGCCAACTTCTCGGAATGGACAAAACCCAGACTACGCCTTTACACCCACAATCCGACGGCATGGTGGAGAGGTTCAATCGTACAATTTTGAACAACCTCTCGCTCCTGGTATCTAGGAATCAAGAGGACTGGGACAAGAAACTCCCCCTGTTCCTGCTGGCCTATAGGAGTGCCGTCCATGAGACTACCGGCTTCACACCTTCCCAGATGCTGTTCGGCAGAGATCTTCGTCTTCCCGCCGATCTAGTGTTCGGCCGCCCTCCAGATGCGCCTTCATCGCCAGAGGAGTACGTGGAAAACCTTCGGGCACGGTTTGAAGATGTACATCATTTTGCTCGGGAGCGGATCAACCTGAACACGGAAAAGATGAAGACTCGCTACGACACGAAGGCTACGGGACACGAGTTCAACGCAGGTGACAAAGTTTGGCTATGGAATCCTACTCGACGGAAAGGCCTGTCTCCCAAGCTGCAATCGCCGTGGGACGGTCCTTACACAGTCCTAAACCCGCTGAATGACGTCATCGTACGGATTCGTAAGTCACCAAACTCGAAGCCAAGAGTTGTACATTACGATCGGCTTGCCATCTACCGCGGTTGTAATTAGCTCAGACCATGGTCACTATGGCGTAATTCCTCTTTTCTTTCAACTCTCATTTCTTTCCTGTCTTTCCCTTCTCTTCCTCTTTCTTCAACTCTCTTTCTCTCACCACTTACGCCATGTTTAGTGTACATATTTGTAATATATTGGATTTTATTAATGTGTATTTGTTATTACATTGATTACTTATTACAGTGTAATTGTTTATTATGATGATTATTAATGTGTATTTGCTTATTGTGCTATTGATTACTTGCTTGAATTATGTTGTTAAGATCTTGTTAAGTGTTATACAGTGTAGGTACCTGTGTGACCTCCTAACTAGGGATTGTACTGCCCGGGACGTGCAGTCCTTGGGAAGGGGGCAATGTTACGAATTTTCGGGGCAACCCGCTGCTCTGGGGCTTAGAATGGTTTAAAATTCGTATTGTACGCTTCAAATAGATAAATTTTGCTTTTTGTTGCATCAAAATCGGCCAATTAGAACCGGAGATACGGAGGTTTCGCTTTCCCATATGTTTTTCTATGGGCTTCTAGAAATCTCGAGAAATATTAGTCCTAGAGCTTAGATCTCTTCACTTTTGAGGACTTATTTTTGGCGCCAAATTTGGCGATATTTCGCCAAAAGTCGCCAAGCTTGGCGACTTTTTGGTCATTTGGCGCGATTTTCCCAATGGGGCCTGGAAGTTGTTTTTCCTGCATTAAAAACGCATAATAACCTAACATTTCTCTTCTATGACGTAATCAAAATTCACGCTTTATGTAGAACCCTCGAGAAATTGACTTTTCTGGAAACCTCTTGTACCTCCTGCGCCGGCTATTTATAGAAGAGCGCGTCGCCCCGAGAGTCAGTTGCGAGTTGAACATTCAATGTGTGAAGAGCTCTCAGTACGCTTGCTTTGTGTGAACTGATAGTGCTATAGAAGCTGTGTTTTAGCTTGCTTTGTGAAGCTGTTTTTAAAGTGCTGTGTGTAAATTGTTCATTGCTGTGTCTTAAGGGATAGTGTACTATATCCCTTGAATATTTCCACGGAATTTTAGCCTGTAAAAGTGACTTATTTTGTGTGAGAAATACAGCATTTGTGAGAGCTTCTGATCCAAGCGGATTGTTAAAAGCACGTTACTGCTAGATTGTGCTTGTGAATTGTGTGCAGCTGATTATTCTACGAAGTTCTAGAAGAAATAAAGTTTGTGTTCCATCCTGACAAGTGACTTTTTACTTGAACTTTTTACACCAACTGGACTTTAGAACGACGAACCCCAGGAGTAGCAGAGTAATTCCGCAACAATATACTAGCTGCGTGCCCGTTCTCCGCACGGTACGGAACGAAATTTTTTCTTACATGTATAGTTCGAATTGATTCCAGAGATTTGGAATCTAAAAATAAGCAAAATGATTTGACTCTTCTCGTAAAGTTACTCATTCGTTAAGTTAGTATAAGTACTGACCTGTGACCCTTGTTAATATTATGACGCAAAAAACTATGTCGGTGTCATTCACGATCAGAAAAGAAAAGCGTGACGATTTTCAGTGAAAATTCCTAATTTTCAAAATGTCTCATTTCTGCATCATACTCTTTTTTAGATTTAAGCTATGCCATTAATACCTTAGATACTACATGAAGTGGAGAACCGTTTTATTTTATAATTAAATAGTTGTGTACCAGCTCTTTGCAAGGCAAGAGAAGAACATTTTCCTAAAATGTGATAATAACTACTTGTGACAAAACAGAATCTCCAAGAAAAAAGAAAGTTCTGTTACAGTCTTTTCTGTTGAAACTACCGCGTGATATGTTAACGGGATGTAGAATTACTTAGCTGTGATGTAAGATGGTTGTTGAAAAAGGAATAGAACACTTTGTTTCACGAAATATTTATTAATGCGGTATATTGTGCTTTCATCAATATTGCCCTAGCATATCTACTAACTGTTACTTATACTATCTTTTACTGATACCAATACAATATATTTTCGTTTTTCAGTCGTTAATATTTAATTTAAATAAACGGCTTTGATATTTGCCACGAATGTAGTCTTTTATTCTTTGGTGACTTTTGCAATTTACGCACTAGTATAAACGATAATCATTTCACTTTATGGTTGCCACTAAAACAGCTCTCCGTACATTTGTATGCTTAATTATTGTCAGATTGGCGTATTTAGCCCCAGGGCCCTATTATCTCACGGAAAAATCGGGACTTTGGCCAGTGCCTCCGGCTAGAAATGGCCCCCAATTTCAAATGTTGTTCTGAAATATTCTTTTTTATCAACATATTTTATGAAAAATAAAACAAATTTCATAGATGAAGGCCCTCAAATTCATCAATGGAGTCCCTGTTTGCCATAATCAGGCCCTGTTTAACACCGCAATATATTTCCTGCTATTCGAAAACCGTTTAAAATCTCAATTGAAAATAATGCTGGATAATTCACTTGTGAAAAAACAGCATTCAATTATTTTTCTGGCAAAGTAAAGTAAAATATAGAATTATTTCACATGCGCGCCGTATGTTTTGTTTGTGAGTCCGTTATTCTGATTGAGTTTCGAAAGGGGTTTTAAACTCGTGACGTCAAAGTGGCACACATTTCACATGTGAAAACTCGGTTATTTTTAAGTAGTTTTATTTATTTTTTTTTCAACTGGCAACCGCAAGATATACAGAAAGTTTTAAGCTGCTGCGATTGAAATGAAAATCCTTCTTTACTTAAAAATTCGTAAAAAAACTCCTAATTTATATTTTCCTCTGGTTTTTCTTTTAAAAGAGGGCGAAATGTATGCTCCGTCATTTGACAAAATATAAAAAAGTTATGACGGATAGAATTCAAGATGCAGCAATTTTAAAAATATTTTACGAAAGTCAGCGTGAAATTTACTTTTTAAAATTCCCAAAAATCTGAAAAGTATGTTACACAGTCCAACAAACTCTTTTCGAAAGAAAATTTTCTCCTCTATCCGATGATGCAAATATCGTTTTATTGCGAGTGCAATGAGCGGCGTTATTACGTATTATGCAAGAAAAATCGCTAAAAATCGGACAAAACATAAAATAAAACATTTTCTAATTCGAATTTAGAAAAAATCGCTCCGAGGCGTGTTAGGATCTGTCCTAGTGAAGCCGTATGCAAAATTCGGTAAAACTGCGACCCATCGTCTCGGCGCAATGCGATCGAGAGACGCGCGCAAGAAGATCGGTGGTCACAAACCTACCTACCTACATAGTTACATACAATGTTTACTCTCGGATTTTATTATATACTAGCTGCGTACCCGTTCTCCGCACGGTAGGGAACGAAACTTTTTCTTACATGTATAGTTCGAATTGATTCCAGTGATTTGGGATTTAAAAATAAGCAAAATGATTTGACTCTTGGCGTAAAGTTATTCATTAGTTATTTGTAAAGTTAGTATAAGTACTGACCTGAGACCATTGTTAATATTAAGACGCAAAAAACTATGTCGGTGTCATTCGCAATTAGAAAAGAAAAGCGTGACGGTTCGCAGTGAAAATTCCTAATATTCAAAATGTCTCATTTCTGCATCATGCTCTTTTTTAGATTTAAGTTATGCCATTAATACCTTAGATACTACATGATGTGGAGAACCGTTTTATTTTATAGTTAAATAGTTGTGTACCCGCTCTTCCCAAGGCAAGAAGAGAACATTTTCCTAAAAAATGTGATCATAACTCTTGTGAGAAAACAGAATCTCCAAGAAAAAAGAAAGTTCTGTTACAGTCATTTTTGTTGAAACTACCGCGGGATATATTAACGCGACGTAGACTTACTTAATATTTTGTTAGCTGTGATGTAAGACGGTTGTTGAAGAATGAGTAGAAGGCTTAGTTTCACGAAATATTTATTAATGCGATATATTGTGCTTTGATCAATATTGCCTTAGCATATCTACTTACTATTACTTATACTATCTTTTACTGATACCAATACAATATATTTTCGTTTTGCAACCGTTAATGCTTAATTTAAAGAAACGGTTTAGATATTTGCCATAGTCTTTTACTCTTTGGTGATTCTTTAAAATTTACGCATTAGCATAAAAGATAATCATTTCACTTTATGGTTGCTACTAAAACAGCTCTCCATACATTTATATGCTTAATTATTGTCAGATTGGCGTATTTAGCACCAGGGCCCTATTATCGCACGGGCAAATGACTTTGCCCAGGGGCCCCCGGCTCGAAATGGCCAACAAATTAAAATGTTCTTTTTTTTATAAAAAAAAAATATGAAAAATAAAACAAATTTTATAGACGGTGGCCCCTAAATTCAAGAATGCCCGGGGCCGCCTGTTGGTCATAATCAGGCCCTGTTTAACACCGCAATATATTTCCTGCTATTCGAAAACGTGACCCGTTTAAAATCTCAATTATAAATAATGCTGGATAATTCACTTGTCAAAAAACAGCATTCAATTATTTTTCTGGCAACGTTAAGTAAAATATAGAATTATTTCACATGCGTGGCTTATGTTTTGCTTGTGAGTCCGTTATTCTGATTGAGTTTCGAAAGAGGTTTTAAACTTATGACATAAAAATCACGCACTTTTCACATGCGAAAACTCAGTTATTTTAAAGTAATTTTATTTATTTATTTTTTCAACTGGCAATTTTAATAATTGTTACTGTCTCCAAGACAACCAAAACGCAAGATATCATACCGAAAATTTTAAGCTGCTACTATTGAAATGAAAATCCTTCTTTTACTTAAAAATTCGTAAAAAATCTCCTAATTTATATTTTCCTCTGGTTTTTCTTTTAAAAGAGGGCGAAATGTATGCTCCGTCATTTGACAAAATATAAAAAAGTTATGACGGATAGAATTCAAGATGCAGCAATTTTAAAAATATTTTACGAAAGTCAGCGTGAAATTTACTTTGAAAAATTCCCAAAAATCTGAAAAGTATGTTACACAGTCCGAACAAACTGTTTTCGAAAGAAAATTTTCTCCTCTATCCGATGATGCAAATATCGTTTTATTGCGAGTGCAATGAGCGGCGTTATTACGTATTATGCAAGAAAAATCGCTAAAAATCGGACAAAACATAAAATAAAACATTTTCTAATTCGAATTTCGAAAAAATCGCTCCGAGGCGTGTTAGTATCTGTCCTAGTGAAGCCGTATGCAAAATTCGGTAGGTTTGCGACCAACCGTCTCGGCGCAATGCGATCGAGAGACGCGCGCAAGAAGATCGGAGGTCACAAACCTACCTACAAACCTAGCTACATACAATGTTTACTCTCGGATTTTATTATATATAAGACTAGCAGACCTACCTACTACCAGAGCTAAGCTTAAATGTTTTTCAATTAAAATCTCCAGTACAATTGATGAAAGTATCCAGCATTTATTAATTACGACCTAAACTATTTTACTTTTCAATAATAGACTTTTTTTCCATAGTGAAAGCATCGCAAGTAGTAGGTAATCAAGAGTTCTGCCCAGGGGCAGCCCATGTTAATTGTGGGCAGCCGTGGGCAACTGTATAACTGCGTTCCCTGGGTTGAGCGGGGAAGGGGGGCGTGGTCGGACCGGATGTGGGGAGAGGATGTTCGAAGGGTTGATAAGAATTTCCTTTTTTTCAGATAAGGGGACTTGTAATTTTTTTCAGATTGTGACATATTTTTGAAATAAGGAGACTTGTAATTTTTTCAGACTTTAACAAATTTTTCAAATAAGGAGACTTGTAATTTTTTCAGACTTTAACAAATTTTTAAAATAAGGGTACTTGGAAAAATTTTCATACATTAAGATATTTCTAAAATAAGAGGACTTGGAAAAAATTTTCAGATTGCGATGCATTCTCTCATGAAAAATAAGGGACTTTAACATTTAGTATCAAAATAAGAGACTTTGACATAATTTTAAATAAGCTATATGAATTACACCTGAAATAAAAAATTTTATTATAAAATGAGGACCCACCAGCCGCCCGGTAGAATTCGTCTACCGCCTCATTTCAAATAAAAATTCTTACTGTGCCTTTCCCCATCACGCTAGCCTCGCATGAATGGAGACAGGGCGTAGCACAGAGGATGCGTTGTTGTTTTTGTTTCTTTAAATAATAATAATTAACTATGTGGAGCAAAGAAATGAACAACATCCCCAGGAGGCCTACGAACTTTAATTTTAAGTTAAATAAGTAATTTTACAACAAATATTTTTTTTAACCAAGAGTTTTAATTTTAAGTTAATAATTTTACAACAAATATTTTTTTTTACCAAGTTTTAATTTTAAGTTAAATAATTTTACAACAAATACATTTCTAAATTTATTTTTTAAACCAAGTTTTAATTTTAAGTTAATAATTAATTTTACAACAAATATTTTTTAATCAAGTGTTTTTAATTTATCAAGAAAAAAAATTTTAATCAAGTGTTTTAATTTTTGTATACCGTATTTTTGTTAAGTAGCCGTTTAACACTAAAGTAGGATACCCATATATTTTCTACAAATTTAATCTACTGTTAGGCAAGTGAGAAAATTATACCATAGAAAGATTTTAGTACCTACAGATTTTACAAATAATGATTGGGATATAGTCTTATTTTCTATTGCGAGAAAACCACTTTAGCCATATACCCCCCAAAACTCAAGTTTTCGTATATGAAATGCATGAATACGCGTTAGATCCCCTTAGAAAGTCCTCCTACCAAGGCACCCCTCATCCTAAGCAGATACCCCCGCGTGCAGGTTTGCCTTAAAGCACAAACAAACAAAGTATTTATCTAAACATTTTTTTTTCTTAAGAGATTTTTACCCAAGTTTTAATTTTAAGTTAAATAATTTTACAACAAATATTTTTTTAACCAACAGTTTTAATTTTAAGTTAAATAATTTTACAACAAATATTTTTTTAATTAATTTTACAACAAATATTTTTTTTAATCAAGAGTTAATTTATTTTTTAACCAAGTTTTAATTTTAAGTTAAATAATTATACAACAAATACATTTCTAAATTTATTTTTTAACCAAGTTTTAATTTTAAGTAAATAATTAATTTTACAACAAATATTTTTTTAATCAAATGTTTTTAATTTATCAAGAAAAAAATATATTAATCAAGAGTTTTAATTTTTATCTAATTTTTGCATACCGTATTTTTGTTAAGTAGCCGTTTAACATTAAAGTAAGGTTTAGGATACCCATACATTTTCTACAAATTTAATCTACTCTTAGGCAAGTGAGAAAATTATACCATAGAAAGATTTTTACAAATAATGATATAGTCTTATTTTCTATTGCGAGAAAACCACTTTAGCCATATATCCCAAAAAACTCAAGTTTTTGTATACCAAATGTATGAACACTCAAAGTATTTATCCGTGAATACGCGTTAGAAACCCTTAGAAAGTCCTCCTACCAAGGCACCCCTCATCCTAGGCAGATACCCCGCGTGCAGGTTTGCCTTAAAACACAAACAAATAAACAAAGTACTTATCTAAACATTTTTGATAAATTTTAGGCAACGATTATACTAGTTTATATTTTCTATAGATCAATTAGAGGGAAAAATAGCATTTTTATTAATCCTACAAAATATTCTTACTGTATATCACAAGTAGAGTAACTTGATTTATAGAATTTCAATACGATACGAGTTCGATTGTTTATGTGCAACACTCATTGCAGTTTGACTATGAAAGCATAATTTTATACATGAATCAACCTTTTTATTGATGCACTTAGCATATTTTATAGAAAGGTGAGCATAACTAGCACAAACTTTTAGACTAGATAGTACTATTGTTAGAAAGTTGAACTATTGGAAATAAAAATTGAAGATCCGTTTTAGCACAGTTTTATACTGCATGTACATAAATATCTTTCAATACTTAGATAGTTTAAATCGCAAATCATTACTTGAACTAAAAAAATACAAGGTGTTTACTTACGTGAAGGGACATCTTGCGAAATCTTCGAGTCTCTGGACAAAGTACCAACATCTATACGGCTAGCAAGACCGGAAAATCGTATAATGATTTAAAATACATTATCCCTAATTCCCGGTCCAACTAGCACATTTTCATTCATTCTTAATACCATCATATGCTGAAATAGGTATATTATTTTGACACTAAAAACAAAACACATTTGAAGATATTAAACGCTTTAAAAGTAATTTTTTTTCTTATAACAATTTACCAGATTCACAATGCTATTTTATGTAGGATAAAATTAGTTAGCCACGAAAATGTAATCTTAATTAGAATTTACTGAAATACAGATGCCTTATTTTCTATTAGGAGAAAGCCCTCAAACCCCAGTTTTTGTATACAAACTGCTTAAAGTACTTCTACCGATAATGCCTATTGCTATTAATTACACTGGATTACCCACTTAAAATTTTGCAAAACACCAAAATACAGAAAAACATACATTAACAGTAACCAAAAAAAATCGCACTTAAAAGTACAACACATCAAAAGTGGAAAATATAATTACCACATAATTATTTTCAATTAGAATTACGGTATCAACTTATATGTAACTAAAATAATAGAAAATATTACACTTACCCTGTACTTGTACACGCGAGAGGCGAAAATAATAAAAATATTCGCAAATATATCCACAGCATAAGTAAAATCCACGTGCACGTCATTTTGCTGATAACAGAAATTTAGAGATAAGAGAGTGCCTTGAGGCTCTACAGAGCCGGTACAATAAGAGTTGGCCAGTTTGCCGATAAGATAAAACCAGGGAGGCTGTTAGGGGTATGCAATTGGGGACACGTGTTTCATTCTGCGTTCAAAAATGGGGACTTATGGATTAAGATCATGTTAGATTAAAGCCATTTCAATAAAAATCTATCCTTTTTGTAAACATGGGCATTATATCCTAAATTAAAATATCAAAGTTAAGCTACAACGATTAATATATTTTACGTAGTTTAGGAAAATAATGAATCATTAAATTAATTTCTGTGAAACAATTAGCAAAGAGCATTATACTAAAGCATTAAAGCAAATTATTTTTGTTAAGTTTTGATAAATAACAGTAATAAATTATAGGCATTGCAGATGAATGAGTTCACGTATAAAATAGGTATTAATATTATTGTTTAAAACAATTTTTACAATAATAAACTAAAATTTTTATTTAATAAAGTCATAAACTAAAATTATTAATGAAAACTTGTTAATAAATTAAACATATCAAAATTTTTACACTCAATTTTTTTTTTTATATACTTAAATTTTACAAAGACATCCTTTTAATAAAATCATAAACTAAAACAATTTTTACAATAATAAACTAAAATATTTATTTAATAAAGTCATAAACTGAAATTATTAATGAAAACCTGTTAATAAATTAAACTGATGACTCTAAAAGATAGCTAATCACAACATATATCAGAAAAAATATAAGCAATTATAATACCTGAAAAATACCGGACAACACTCTTGCTGCATGCGCACAAAACATCGGCCAGCTCGGCTAAAGAATTCTTAGGTATCCGTTGCAGGAGAATTTACCTACGCCCAACCTACAAACTCTACAAATTTAACGGCAACTGATTTTCTCTTATCAGGTATCACAGATCAGATAAGAGATAAGGAAGTGACATGCGCAGAAGACACGTGATAGTGACGTGTGCAAATCTGTGTTGATTGAATATCCGGTAGGTTTCTGGCAGGATGTACATTGAGTGGCAACTCTCTGTAACAGGCTAAGACAAGTTAGATGATGCAATATCTACAGGGTTGAGAAAGTTTTAAGGTAGAGGGCGCTTGGGTAATCACGTGATTTTTTAAAGAACCACTAAAGACATTTTAGTTAGATAAAGTAGGGAAGTGTGTGTTGCGAGACTCTCTTTACACTGTGTGCGCCTATACGTAAGACGTGTGTTTTAATTGATTTTTCGCCAAGTTTCAAAAATGTCTTTGCTTGAATCAATTGAAAATAACTTTAACATTCAATACACCCCCGAGTTTTATACTCAAAGTGATGCTGATGTGTTGCTGCAAGAAATAATACAATTGCCTTTAGATGTAAAGTCTCTGCAAAGTATTGAAAAGAAAATTTCCCCCGAGTTTTATACTGAAAGTGATGTTGACGTGCTACAGCAAGAATTGTTTCAATTACCCCTGCAAAGTAGTGAAAAGAAAATTTCCTCGACCCGTAAAGTAATTACTTTTGCTGATGAAGGAATCGATTACAGTTTACCTGGAGCAACAGTCTCTGTTTACTCTTGGATACCCATTTTGCAAAAAATACGTGAAGATCTACAGAAAGTGACAAATTATGAATTTAATATGGTGCAAGTGAACTTTGGCTCTGAAGAACAACCTAAAATTGAAGACGGCAACTACGAAGATTTTAATCTAGACCTATCATCAGGTGTATGCATTCTAAGTTTTGGATCTAAACGAACTTTGGATTTTAAACCAGCGAACTGTGAAACCACTACCATTAAATTAGAACATGGCTCAATGTGTAAGATATATCCCCCAACCAACAAACTTTTAACGCATGGTATTCCTTCTGAACCTTATGTGACAGACCCGCACATTAACCTAACATTTGCCAAAATGTACATTTATGAGCCTTCCCCGAAAAGGGCAAAGTTGGACGATTGGACGGATCATCTTTACCATAGCTTATATGCTTCTGTAAATAGTACATGGCACTTGGAAAGACTTATCTACGTTTCACTTCACGATGAAAGAACTGACTTGAAGATCCATATTAGACAATTTATTCAGAATGCCCAATTAGACTATATACCAACCGGTCAGGGAGTCGTGATGAACCCTTCCACATGGATCGAATTTATTGTAAAACTATTAGATTTTAATATAGGTCATAGCAATAGCTCTTTTATTTGTAATAATCAATTATCTGTATTTAATGATGATGGAAAATGCATCTTACAACAAATTTACAAAACCGCAGATTCATTCACGTTAAATCCAATTTCCTTAACACTTTTAAATGATCAAGTAAAAAAACTTTGCGAAATGAGAAATGAAATATTGGAATGCATTTTAAAAACGCTATATACGACGACCCTGCCTCATTTAATTTTAAAATTAAAGCCGCAAAAATGTAACCGCGAACCCCATTGTAATTACGATGAAGCTAAACAACAATTAATGGATATAGTACATCAGGAAATTTTTAAAAACATAGGCCGGGTTCAAGATCATTCTTCGCCTAGGATACATGCATGTTCGAATAGATCACATATTGATGAGCGAGAGGGTCTTATAAGTAGTAAAGCATGGTTTACGGTTGACATGCCGTATATTGCAAGAGAGATATGCGAGAAAAAATGCACTTGTCATTATGACGGAGAATTTTTTTCAAACATTTTCATTGAAGACTATATGAAGTATCTTCAAAATGAGCTATTTAATACATTTTTAAAACCGTTTTCAGATTTTGCTAATTCCAAGGATGACAAAACATGTGTAATTATGTGATGTTTTTGGTGTATAACTAGTATTGCAATTGTAAAAAAATATATTAAAACCATTGTGATTATGTAGAAAAGGTATGCTTGCTTCTACAACAGTAAGATTTGGCTGACTTGTACATGCTTAGTTATAGAATACTCATTGAAAAGTTATTATTTTCTTAATTGTGTAAATAGTTTGTGTAACTTAAAATATATTTTTGTAAATAAAACAGTTTATATATGCAAAACTTTTCTGTGTTTTCTTCATGTGTGTTGATTACTTGCAAAATAAAAATCTATGAAATTTTACTGAAGCAAAAAGTGGTAAAGTTAGACATGTTTTAAGATTCTCATGTTATACTTATCTTTTTTATACACTACAAGGTAAAAAGTTACAAATTTAACAAATTTTATCGAAGCATGTACTATGGAAACATTAATCTACTACATAGAAATAAAATGTTTTGATTAAAATCATAAACTTAAGTGTGATAGGTAAAACTGCGTTACCTGAGAATTCACAAAGTACTAATTTTTTATAAAATGAACTTAGCTAAAAAAGTTTGTCTGCATAATTTTATAACTTAATCGATTTTACATGTTTTTCAAAATAAAGTTAAGTGAGATAAAGAAACTTAGTATTTTTAAATAAAGATTTTTTGAGGTATTCTTTAATGTAAAGATCTTACCACATTTTACTTGAAGTAACAGAATATTTTAAATCAAACACTATGTTTTTAAAACATCAGAGTATTAACTTAGCATATTTTTATTAAGTAATGGGCTTGAATATTTTTATAAGAAATATCAACTAAGTGCACATGTTACACATTTTACTGATTAAGATGGTTATGCTTACAAATTTTAAATAAATATGCTGTTACTTGTTCAAACTAAGTATACTTTTGATTTGCATACGTTTATGAGTTCTCATAAGTTATGAAATTATTTCTCGAAAGGAACTTAGCTATTAGAACTTTGTACATTTTGTAGAAGTAGTATGCTTAACATGTTTTTAATAAAATGGATTTAAATTTGGTATAGAAATAATCAGTTATTTTAGCATAGATGTATAAACTTATCTTTATGTAAACCTTAACTAATTAAAAGTAATATAATTTATGCCTATACAAAGTGAGGGACTTAGACTATTTTTCAGAATTATCAAGTAAAGGATTTTACAAAATACTTAGTAAACTGCATTAATAGATTGTAAGTTGTAATTTTTTTTCTTTTAGAAGTTTTGCACATTGGTATATTTTATGTTCTGATAAGTCGTTGAATATGTTCTTTAAATAAACTAACAGATCTGTACTTTGAAAATTTTATTGAAGTGTTGAACTTTGATATTTTTCGAATGTTACGAACTTGATACATTTTTTCTGAAGTGCTAGATATGTGGAATTGTCTTTTTAAAAACATTGAATTATTCAACTTAGTACATTTTAGTTACTCTTTCAAGATAACGGACTTAGAATTTTTTACAAATAGCAAGCTAGTAACTTGCTAAACATGCTTGGAAATATTTTTAAATACCGTTCTTAAAAATTATCAAATATTTTTAAATAATATATTAATTTGTTTATTTATTTTTAGTAGTTACAACTTTGATAATTTTTAAGAACGGTATTTAAAAATATTTCCAAGCATGTTTAGCAAGTTACTAGCTTGCTATTTGTAAAAAATTCTAAGTCCGTTATCTTGAAAGAGTAACTAAAATGTACTAAGTTGAATAATTCAATGTTTTTAAAAAGACAATTCCACATATCTAGCACTTCAGAAAAAATGTATCAAGTTCGTAACATTCGAAAAATATCAAAGTTCAACACTTCAATAAAATTTTCAAAGTACAGATCTGTTAGTTTATTTAAAGAACATATTCAACGACTTATCAGAACATAAAATATACCAATGTGCAAAACTTCTAAAAGAAAAAAAATTACAACTTACAATCTATTAATGCAGTTTACTAAGTATTTTGTAAAATCCTTTACTTGATAATTCTGAAAAATAGTCTAAGTCCCTCACTTTGTATAGGCATAAATTATATTACTTTTAATTAGTTAAGGTTTACATAAAGATAAGTTTATACATCTATGCTAAAATAACTGATTATTTCTATACCAAATTTAAATCCATTTTATTAAAAACATGTTAAGCATACTACTTCTACAAAATGTACAAAGTTCTAATAGCTAAGTTCCTTTCGAGAAATAATTTCATAACTTATGAGAACTCATAAACGTATGCAAATCAAAAGTATACTTAGTTTGAACAAGTAACAGCATATTTATTTAAAATTTGTAAGCATAACCATCTTAATCAGTAAAATGTGTAACATGTGCACTTAGTTGATATTTCTTATAAAAATATTCAAGCCCATTACTTAATAAAAATATGCTAAGTTAATACTCTGATGTTTTAAAAACATAGTGTTTGATTTAAAATATTCTGTTACTTCAAGTAAAATGTGGTAAGATCTTTACATTAAAGAATACCTCAAAAAATCTTTATTTAAAAATACTAAGTTTCTTTATCTCACTTAACTTTATTTTGAAAAACATGTAAAATCGATTAAGTTATAAAATTATGCAGACAAACTTTTTTAGCTAAGTTCATTTTATAAAAAATTAGTACTTTGTGAATTCTCAGGTAACGCAGTTTTACCTATCACACTTAAGTTTATGATTTTAATCAAAACATTTTATTTCTATGTAGTAGATTAATGTTTCCATAGTACATGCTTCGATAAAATTTGTTAAATTTGTAACTTTTTACCTTGTAGTGTATAAAAAAGATAAGTATAACATGAGAATCTTAAAACATGTCTAACTTTACCACTTTTTGCTTCAGTAAAATTTCATAGATTTTTATTTTGCAAGTAATCAACACACATGAAGAAAACACAGAAAAGTTTTGCATATATAAACTGTTTTATTTACAAAAATATATTTTAAGTTACACAAACTATTTACACAATTAAGAAAATAATAACTTTTCAATGAGTATTCTATAACTAAGCATGTACAAGTCAGCCAAATCTTACTGTTGTAGAAGCAAGCATACCTTTTCTACATAATCACAATGGTTTTAATATATTTTTTTACAATTGCAATACTAGTTATACACCAAAAACATCACATAATTACACATGTTTTGTCATCCTTGGAATTAGCAAAATCTGAAAACGGTTTTAAAAATGTATTAAATAGCTCATTTTGAAGATACTTCATATAGTCTTCAATGAAAATGTTTGAAAAAAATTCTCCGTCATAATGACAAGTGCATTTTTTCTCGCATATCTCTCTTGCAATATACGGCATGTCAACCGTAAACCATGCTTTACTACTTATAAGACCCTCTCGCTCATCAATATGTGATCTATTCGAACATGCATGTATCCTAGGCGAAGAATGATCTTGAACCCGGCCTATGTTTTTAAAAATTTCCTGATGTACTATATCCATTAATTGTTGTTTAGCTTCATCGTAATTACAATGGGGTTCGCGGTTACATTTTTGCGGCTTTAATTTTAAAATTAAATGAGGCAGGGTCGTCGTATATAGCGTTTTTAAAATGCATTCCAATATTTCATTTCTCATTTCGCAAAGTTTTTTTACTTGATCATTTAAAAGTGTTAAGGAAATTGGATTTAACGTGAATGAATCTGCGGTTTTGTAAATTTGTTGTAAGATGCATTTTCCATCATCATTAAATACAGATAATTGATTATTACAAATAAAAGAGCTATTGCTATGACCTATATTAAAATCTAATAGTTTTACAATAAATTCGATCCATGTGGAAGGGTTCATCACGACTCCCTGACCGGTTGGTATATAGTCTAATTGGGCATTCTGAATAAATTGTCTAATATGGATCTTCAAGTCAGTTCTTTCATCGTGAAGTGAAACGTAGATAAGTCTTTCCAAGTGCCATGTACTATTTACAGAAGCATATAAGCTATGGTAAAGATGATCCGTCCAATCGTCCAACTTTGCCCTTTTCGGGGAAGGCTCATAAATGTACATTTTGGCAAATGTTAGGTTAATGTGCGGGTCTGTCACATAAGGTTCAGAAGGAATACCATGCGTTAAAAGTTTGTTGGTTGGGGGATATATCTTACACATTGAGCCATGTTCTAATTTAATGGTAGTGGTTTCACAGTTCGCTGGTTTAAAATCCAAAGTTCGTTTAGATCCAAAACTTAGAATGCATACACCTGATGATAGGTCTAGATTAAAATCTTCGTAGTTGCCGTCTTCAATTTTAGGTTGTTCTTCAGAGCCAAAGTTCACTTGCACCATATTAAATTCATAATTTGTCACTTTCTGTAGATCTTCACGTATTTTTTGCAAAATGGGTATCCAAGAGTAAACAGAGACTGTTGCTCCAGGTAAACTGTAATCGATTCCTTCATCAGCAAAAGTAATTACTTTACGGGTCGAGGAAATTTTCTTTTCACTACTTTGCAGGGGTAATTGAAACAATTCTTGCTGTAGCACGTCAACATCACTTTCAGTATAAAACTCGGGGGAAATTTTCTTTTCAATACTTTGCAGAGACTTTACATCTAAAGGCAATTGTATTATTTCTTGCAGCAACACATCAGCATCACTTTGAGTATAAAACTCGGGGGTGTATTGAATGTTAAAGTTATTTTCAATTGATTCAAGCAAAGACATTTTTGAAACTTGGCGAAAAATCAATTAAAACACACGTCTTACGTATAGGCGCACACAGTGTAAAGAGAGTCTCGCAACACACACTTCCCTACTTTATCTAACTAAAATGTCTTTAGTGGTTCTTTAAAAAATCACGTGATTACCCAAGCGCCCTCTACCTTAAAACTTTCTCAACCCTGTAGATATTGCATCATCTAACTTGTCTTAGCCTGTTACAGAGAGTTGCCACTCAATGTACATCCTGCCAGAAACCTACCGGATATTCAATCAACACAGATTTGCACACGTCACTATCACGTGTCTTCTGCGCATGTCACTTCCTTATCTCTTATCTGATCTGTGATACCTGATAAGAGAAAATCAGTTGCCGTTAAATTTGTAGAGTTTGTAGGTTGGGCGTAGGTAAATTCTCCTGCAACGGATACCTAAGAATTCTTTAGCCGAGCTGGCCGATGTTTTGTGCGCATGCAGCAAGAGTGTTGTCCGGTATTTTTCAGGTATTATAATTGCTTATATTTTTTCTGATATATGTTGTGATTAGCTATCTTTTAGAGTCATCAGTTTAATTTATTAACAGGTTTTCATTAATAATTTCAGTTTATGACTTTATTAAATAAATATTTTAGTTTATTATTGTAAAAATTGTTTTAGTTTATGATTTTATTAAAAGGATGTCTTTGTAAAATTTAAGTATATAAAAAAAAAAATTGAGTGTAAAAATTTTGATATGTTTAATTTATTAACAAGTTTTCATTAATAATTTTAGTTTATGACTTTATTAAATAAAAATTTTAGTTTATTATTGTAAAAATTGTTTTAAACAATAATATTAATACCTATTTTATACGTGAACTCATTCATCTGCAATGCCTATAATTTATTACTGTTATTTATCAAAACTTAACAAAAATAATTTGCTTTAATGCTTTAGTATAATGCTCTTTGCTAATTGTTTCACAGAAATTAATTTAATGATTCATTATTTTCCTAAACTACGTAAAATATATTAATCGTTGTAGCTTAACTTTGATATTTTAATTTAGGATATAATGCCCATGTTTACAAAAAGGATAGATTTTTATTGAAATGGCTTTAATCTAACATGATCTTAATCCATAAGTCCCCATTTTTGAACGCAGAATGAAACACGTGTCCCCAATTGCATACCCCTAACAGCCTCCCTGGTTTTATCTTATCGGCAAACTGGCCAACTCTTATTGTACCGGCTCTGTAGAGCCTCAAGGCACTCTCTTATCTCTAAATTTCTGTTATCAGCAAAATGACGTGCACGTGGATTTTACTTATGCTGTGGATATATTTGCGAATATTTTTATTATTTTCGCCTCTCGCGTGTACAAGTACAGGGTAAGTGTAATATTTTCTATTATTTTAGTTACATATAAGTTGATACCGTAATTCTAATTGAAAATAATTATGTGGTAATTATATTTTCCACTTTTGATGTGTTGTACTTTTAAGTGCGATTTTTTTTGGTTACTGTTAATGTATGTTTTTCTGTATTTTGGTGTTTTGCAAAATTTTAAGTGGGTAATCCAGTGTAATTAATAGCAATAGGCATTATCGGTAGAAGTACTTTAAGCAGTTTGTATACAAAAACTGGGGTTTGAGGGCTTTCTCCTAATAGAAAATAAGGCATCTGTATTTCAGTAAATTCTAATTAAGATTACATTTTCGTGGCTAACTAATTTTATCCTACATAAAATAGCATTGTGAATCTGGTAAATTGTTATAAGAAAAAAAATTACTTTTAAAGCGTTTAATATCTTCAAATGTGTTTTGTTTTTAGTGTCAAAATAATATACCTATTTCAGCATATGATGGTATTAAGAATGAATGAAAATGTGCTAGTTGGACCGGGAATTAGGGATAATGTATTTTAAATCATTATACGATTTTCCGGTCTTGCTAGCCGTATAGATGTTGGTACTTTGTCCAGAGACTCGAAGATTTCGCAAGATGTCCCTTCACGTAAGTAAACACCTTGTATTTTTTTAGTTCAAGTAATGATTTGCGATTTAAACTATCTAAGTATTGAAAGATATTTATGTACATGCAGTATAAAACTGTGCTAAAACGGATCTTCAATTTTTATTTCCAATAGTTCAACTTTCTAACAATAGTACTATCTAGTCTAAAAGTTTGTGCTAGTTATGCTCACCTTTCTATAAAATATGCTAAGTGCATCAATAAAAAGGTTGATTCATGTATAAAATTATGCTTTCATAGTCAAACTGCAATGAGTGTTGCACATAAACAATCGAACTCGTATCGTATTGAAATTCTATAAATCAAGTTACTCTACTTGTGATATACAGTAAGAATATTTTGTAGGATTAATAAAAATGCTATTTTTCCCTCTAATTGATCTATAGAAAATATAAACTAGTATAATCGTTGCCTAAAATTTATCAAAAATGTTTAGATAAGTACTTTGTTTATTTGTTTGTGTTTTAAGGCAAACCTGCACGCGGGGTATCTGCCTAGGATGAGGGGTGCCTTGGTAGGAGGACTTTCTAAGGGTTTCTAACGCGTATTCACGGATAAATACTTTGAGTGTTCATACATTTGGTATACAAAAACTTGAGTTTTTTGGGATATATGGCTAAAGTGGTTTTCTCGCAATAGAAAATAAGACTATATCATTATTTGTAAAAATCTTTCTATGGTATAATTTTCTCACTTGCCTAAGAGTAGATTAAATTTGTAGAAAATGTATGGGTATCCTAAACCTTACTTTAATGTTAAACGGCTACTTAACAAAAATACGGTATGCAAAAATTAGATAAAAATTAAAACTCTTGATTAATATATTTTTTTCTTGATAAATTAAAAACATTTGATTAAAAAAATATTTGTTGTAAAATTAATTATTTACTTAAAATTAAAACTTGGTTAAAAAATAAATTTAGAAATGTATTTGTTGTATAATTATTTAACTTAAAATTAAAACTTGGTTAAAAAATAAATTAACTCTTGATTAAAAAAAATATTTGTTGTAAAATTAATTAAAAAAATATTTGTTGTAAAATTATTTAACTTAAAATTAAAACTGTTGGTTAAAAAAATATTTGTTGTAAAATTATTTAACTTAAAATTAAAACTTGGGTAAAAATCTCTTAAGAAAAAAAAATGTTTAGATAAATACTTTGTTTGTTTGTGCTTTAAGGCAAACCTGCACGCGGGGGTATCTGCTTAGGATGAGGGGTGCCTTGGTAGGAGGACTTTCTAAGGGGATCTAACGCGTATTCATGCATTTCATATACGAAAACTTGAGTTTTGGGGGGTATATGGCTAAAGTGGTTTTCTCGCAATAGAAAATAAGACTATATCCCAATCATTATTTGTAAAATCTGTAGGTACTAAAATCTTTCTATGGTATAATTTTCTCACTTGCCTAACAGTAGATTAAATTTGTAGAAAATATATGGGTATCCTACTTTAGTGTTAAACGGCTACTTAACAAAAATACGGTATACAAAAATTAAAACACTTGATTAAAATTTTTTTTCTTGATAAATTAAAAACACTTGATTAAAAAATATTTGTTGTAAAATTAATTATTAACTTAAAATTAAAACTTGGTTTAAAAAATAAATTTAGAAATGTATTTGTTGTAAAATTATTTAACTTAAAATTAAAACTTGGTAAAAAAAAATATTTGTTGTAAAATTATTAACTTAAAATTAAAACTCTTGGTTAAAAAAAATATTTGTTGTAAAATTACTTATTTAACTTAAAATTAAAGTTCGTAGGCCTCCTGGGGATGTTGTTCATTTCTTTGCTCCACATAGTTAATTATTATTATTTAAAGAAACAAAAACAACAACGCATCCTCTGTGCTACGCCCTGTCTCCATTCATGCGAGGCTAGCGTGATGGGGAAAGGCACAGTAAGAATTTTTATTTGAAATGAGGCGGTAGACGAATTCTACCGGGCGGCTGGTGGGTCCTCATTTTATAATAAAATTTTTTATTTCAGGTGTAATTCATATAGCTTATTTAAAATTATGTCAAAGTCTCTTATTTTGATACTAAATGTTAAAGTCCCTTATTTTTCATGAGAGAATGCATCGCAATCTGAAAATTTTTTCCAAGTCCTCTTATTTGAGAAATATCTTAATGTATGAAAATTTTTCCAAGTACCCTTATTTTAAAAATTTGTTAAAGTCTGAAAAAATTACAAGTCTCCTTATTTGAAAAATTTGTTAAAGTCTGAAAAAATTACAAGTCTCCTTATTTCAAAAATATGTCACAATCTGAAAAAAATTACAAGTCCCCTTATCTGAAAAAAAGGAAATTCTTATCAACCCTTCGAACATCCTCTCCCCACATCCGGTCCGACCACGCCCCCCTTCCCCGCTCAACCCAGGGAACGCAGTTATACAGTTGCCCACGGCTGCCCACAATTAACATGGGCTGCCCCTGGGCAGAACTCTTGATTACCTACTACTATCGCATGGATTATTTCATTAGCAAGCTAGTTAAATATCTTCCCAAGAACGACATTGTATATTGATATATTTTGTAATATTGCAGGAAACTCTGCTTGATTCCTGGGTTCGTCGTTCTAGTCCAGTAGGTATAGAAAGTGCTAGTAAAGAGTCGTCAGGATAGAACTCGAACTTCATTCTATCTAGAACTTCGTCGAACAATCAGCTGTACAAAATTCACAAGCATAATAAGCCAGTAACGTGCTTATAGCAGTCCGCAGGGTACAGAAGCCTTCACAAATGCCGTATTTCTAACTCAAAATAAAGCACTCCCACTGGCAAAAATTCAGTGGAAACTTACGCGAGAAATCGTAAACAGACCCTTAAGACTCAGCAATGAAGATTTCACACACAGCACGAAAAAAAAAAAAAAGGCTTCAAAAAGCAAGCAAACTATAGCACAATTCACAGAGCAATACAGCATACTAACTCATCGGAAGCTCGTACATACAATCAGACCTCCAGTCGATGACAGCTGACTGGAGGTCTGTCATGCCTGTATTTATTGGTGTTACTAATTACTATAAATGCTACTTATATATATGAAGCTACTCGAAAATTCTGGAAGAACTATTCCTCGAAGAATCTCCGTAAAACGGGCATTTTGATTACGTAATAGAGTAATCTAAAGCCTTTATGTGATGTTAATGCAGGAAAAACACCTCTACAGGCCCCATTGGAAAAATCGCGCCAAACATCCGAAATGTCGCCACGCATGAAATGTCCGAAATGTCACCACGCGGCGACTTTTTTGGCGAAATATCGCCAAATTTTGTGCCAAAAATAAGTTTCCAAAAGTGAAGTTAGCTAAAGCCTGGGATAAAAATTTCTCGAGATTTCTATAAAACACTATGTTAGCCAATGGGGAAACCCAAAATTTCGTATCTCGCGTTCTACTTAACCGATTTTGATGCAACAAAATGCAAAATTTAACTATTTGATGCTTAGAATACGAATTTTAAATATTTCACTTTAAAAAATCGGTTTTCAAACATTCACTAATTTTTTAAGCCTTAAAAACATGTCTTTAAAGTTCATTAAAACAGTTTTTAATGTAGAATATAAAGCTCAGCTATAAACCTACGTAAAAATATGGACGTATTTCCCTTACTTTATTTCTTAATTTGAATTTTAAAAAGGCAGCTTTTTAAACAACATCTATGCGTATAAAAAGAGCTAAAACACGAACTCGAACGATTGAAAAGAAAGGCCTGTTGAGTATTAATTCGCTTGGGCATATTCATATGTGCCCATAAGAAAATGATCATGGGGTGGTGAACACAAACTTAAAAACAGTTAAGATTTTGATGTGTGATGCAATTCTGTTTGTGCGTAAATTTAGAATAATCGTCTACTTGTTTAACCTTGTAATTTTTAATACAAATCGGCATTTTTCATTGGCCCGATCGATTTCTTGGGCTTTACTGATTCAAAACATAAAATATTATTGATTGGAAATTGGAATTCAGGACTGCATCTTCATGTATATTGTTAAATCGCTAAACCCCCGTGTAATCCAAAGGGAATTTCAAAAATTTACAACTCACGCACTAATTGATTTACATGCAACAAAACCATAACTTTGAATGTTTAAAGCATAGTGTTCCCCCCCAGAACAGCACACACGCATACACATCCTCCTCCGATTCAATCACTTTCCTTTGCATTGCTATCTCGGTGATAAACTTTGACTTCTCTTGAGCTAAAGGAATCTAAGCGACAAAAATGTAGTAGAATGCATCCAAATTACTCAAGAAATATTATTATTACTAGCTGCGTACCCGTTCTCCGCACGGTAGGGAACGAAAATTTTTCTTGCATGTATAATTCGAATTGGTTCCAGTGTTGTGGAATCTAAAAATAAGCAAAATAATTAGACTCTTGGCGTAAAGTTACTCGTTAGTTATTCGTTAAGTTAGTATAAGTACTGACCTGAGACCATTGTAATATTATGACACAAAAAAATTATGTTGGCGTCATTCGCGATTACAAAAAGAAAAGATTGACGGTTTACAGCAAAAATTTCTAACTTTGAAAATGTCACATTTCTACATCATATTCTTTTTTAGGTTTAAGTTATACCATTAATACCTTAGATACAATATGATGTGGAGAACCGTTTTATTTTATAATTAAATAGCTGTGTACCCGCTCTTTTCAAGGCAAGAAAGAACATTTTCCTAAAATGTGATCATAACTACTTGTGACGGAACAGATTCTCCAAGAAAGAAAAAAAAAATGTTCAGGTACAGTCTTTTTTGTTGAAACTACCGCGGGATATATTAACGCGACGTAGAATTATTTAACGCTTAGTTAGTTGTGCTGTAAGACGGCTGTTGAAAAACGAATATAATACTTTTAGTTTCACGAGATATTTATTAATGCGGTATATTGTGCTTTGATCAGTACGTCTACTAACTATGACAGCCTAGTATATCTACTATTACTTATACTATCTTTTATCGATACCAATACTATATGTTTTCGTTTTTTCCTCTTTAATGCTTAATTTAAAGAAACGGTTAAGATATTTGTTACGAATGTAGTCTTTTACTGTTCGGCGATTCTTTACAATTTAGGCATTAGCAAAAACGATAATCCTTTCACTTTATCGTTGTCATTTAAAGAGCTCTCCATACATTTTTATGCATAATTCTTGTCAGGACATATTTAGCACCGCGAAATATTTCTTGCGATTCGAAAACGTGTCCCGTTTAAAAACTCAATCGGAAATAATGCTGGGTAATTTATTGCTGAAAAAACAGCATTTCTTTCTCTGGCAACTTAAAATAAAACATGGAATTATTTCGTACGTGCCATATGTTTTGCTTGTGACTCCGTTATTCTGATTGAGTTTCGAAAGGGGTTTTAAACTCGTTACATCAAAATGACGTAGATTTCGCATGCAAAATTCAATTATTTTAAAGAAATTTTATTTTTTTTCCAACTGGCAGCTATTCAGTTTTAATTACCATGACAGCTAAATTTGCAAGCTTAATATCAAACGAAATCTTGAAGCAGCTGTTATTGAATTCAAAATCCTTCTTTGCATAAAAATTCGTAAAAAAACTCCTAATTTATATTTTGCTTCCGTTCTTCTTTTAAAAGTGGGCGAAATGTATGCTCCGTCTTTTGTGTGAAATATAAAAAAGTTATGACAGATAGAATTTAAGATGCAACAGTTTTAAAATTATTTTACGCAAACGTCGTCAAAAGAGAAATTCTTTTTAAAAATTCCCAAAAATCGGCAAAATATGTTACATAGTCGAAACAAACTGTTTTCGAAAGAAAATTTTTTCCTCTATCCGATGATTCAAACATCGTTTTACTGCGAGTGCAATTCCCGGCGTTATTACGTATTATGCAAGAGAAATCGCTAAAAATCGGAAGAAACATAAAATAAAACATTTTCTAATTCGAATTTCGAAAAAATCGCTCCGAGACGTGTTAGGATCTGTCCTAGCGAAACCGTATGCAAAATTCGGTAGGTCTGCGACCAACCGTCTCGGCGCAATGCGATCGAGAGACGCGCGCAAGAACATCGGTGGTCACAAACTTACCTACCTACATAGCTACATACAATGTTTACTCTCGGATTTTATTATATATAAGATAAGATAAGATAAGAAGATGTATATCTTCTATCTCTAATATATAAAATTCTCCTGTCCCAGTGTTAGTCACCTAACTCCTCCGAAACCACTCGACCAATTTTAATGAAATTTTCTATGTATATTCGTTAGGTCATAGAATAGGTTTTTAACTATGTCTCATACCCCTAAGTCATAAGGGCGGTCCACCCCAAAATGTTTAGCCCCCGAGTGCTATTAATTTCAATCAGGATTTCTGTGTAGACATTAACGTGTCGAATCACTTTTCAAATGTGTTTGCCAGATAATGTGGAGAGGGGGGGGGGAAGTTAATAAAATGTTGAAAGTCGCACAAGGTTTGCAATTTTTGATAATGGATCGCTAAATGTGGTGCCAAAACGCGACAATTTATTACAAATATATTTCGCGTGTAGTTAGAAAACGCCTGGCGTATATTGTAAAAGAGTTTTATTAGGCGATTTTAATATAGATTTCTATTCCGAAGAAGTTCTCTGTGCAACAAGAAAGAAAACACGGTACACTCGTGGATTATGATGCCCATTCCAAACAGCATTTAAAATGTCTTTGCGGTATAGTTGGAATATGCCTACAGGAAGAATATGCCTGCCGAAGATTGTAAAAGAATTTCAGTAGGCGATTTTAAGATAGCTTTCGATTCCAAAGATGCATTTTATGGTACAAGAAAGAGTTGATTCCTATTTTAACATCCCCACTCTCGCTAACCTAAAAAATCCCCGTACTTTGGCGAGCTTTGCAGTCATGGGTCTCTGGGAGTTATGCACAAGTTTTAACGGTACTTACATATTATCCCGGCGGTCCGCCAAGACAAGCAATTTTTCACCAAGATAAATGCCGGGCACATGAAATTGTTGATGGTTTGGAATACGATTGTACGATACGGTAAGTACCGTTTCAACGCTCCCAAAAGAACCAGATGAAAACTAAAGTAAACAAACTAGCGATAAACGCACCAGTTAAGGAATCTGAAGACACTTAATTATTAAAACTACATTAATTGGCAATTCAAAATAAATAAAAATGTAACGGCATGCTTTACTTACATGTTGTTCCAAATCGCCATTTTATTTCTAAATTACGATTGCCACATTAATGCAAAAAATCGTCATGGTAACTGCATATGTTTAATGATCGCCACCTTGGCGAGAGTCGAGGCGTTAAAGTAGGAATCAACCCAAGAAAGACAAACCGGTACATTCATGGATTATGATGCACATTCGAAACAATATATAAAACGATGAAGTATATTTGTAATATACTTGGCGAAGATTGTAAAATAGTTGTAGTAGGCGATTTTAAGATAGATTTCGATTCCAAAGATGGGTTTTACGAAACAAGCAAGAAAAATACAGCACAGTCATGAATAATGATACACTTTTGAAACTTAATGGAATAAGTAAGAAAAATAGGGACAACGTATAACTAATGATACGATTTTAATATATAGAACTATAGTGTGTATTTAAAACCTGAAAGTGTTTCAGATTTTCATCCTTTTTTCTTTCCGAACATGTACCCTGTAAGGAAAGTATTGTAATCATGAAAAAATTCGACTTCGAGATTTTGATGTATTAACACGTTTTAAGGTCTTCTGAATTCATTTATGCTATTTTTACGAGATGTATGTTTGTGTGTGTGTGTGTGTGTGTGTGTGTGTGTGTGTATGTGAGTGAACACGATAGCTCCTAAACGGGGCATTCGATTGAGCTCAAATTGGGTATGTATGTTATAAACCACCATCGTAAGACCGACAATGATTTTGATGTGTATAGAACTTATAGTTTTTCTACTGGGCTACTACAAAGATTTCTTTTACATTATGGCTTATGGGGGGGAAATTCTTGAAAGTGCTCTAGCGTTTAAACGGTACATTCGATTGAACTCATATTGGGTATATCTAATAAATAAAATTCTCATGTCACAGTGTTAGTTACCATACTCCTCCAAAACGGCTCGACCGATTTTAAAGAAATTTTATATGTATATTCGTTAGGTCTGCGAATATGATTTTGTCTCATACCCCTAAGTCACAAGGGCGGTCCACCTCAAAATTTTTAGCACCAGAGTGCTAATAAGTTCAATCAGGATTTTTGTCTAGGCATTATCGCATCGAGTCCCTTTTCAAATGTGTTTGCCAGATAACGTGGAGAGGGGGGGGGCGTTAATAAAATGTTGAAAGTCGCACAAGGATTTGCAATTTTTGATAATGGATCGCTAAATGGGGAGCCAAAACGCGACAATTTATTATAAATATATTTCGAGTATAGTTAGAAAACGCCTGGCGTATATTGTAACACAGTTTTATTAGGCGATTTTAATATTGATTTCTATTCTGAAGAAGTGCTTTGGGGAACAAAGCACTGGAAAGGAAAGGAAAACACTGTACACTCATGGATTATGATTCCCATTTCATGTCTTTGCGGCATAGTTGGAATATGCCTATAGGACGAATATGCCTGGCGAAGATTGTAAAACAGTTTCAGTAGGCGATTTTAAGATATATTTCGATTCCAAAGATGTGTTTTATGGTACAAGAAAGAGTTGATTCCTATTTTAACGCCCCCCACTCTCGCCAACCTAAAAAATCCCCGTACTTTGGCGAGCTTTGCAGTCATGGGTCTCTGGGAGTAATGTACAAGTTTCAACGGTACTTACGTATTATCCCGGCGGTCCTCCAAGACAAGCAATTTTCACCAAGATAAACGCCGGGCACACGAAATTGTTGATGGTTTGGAATACGATTGGCAATAGTTTGCCAGCAAATTTGACGAGAAAGTAGTTTGGCGGAAGTGACCGCCGGCATAATACGTACGTACGGTTTCGGCGCTCCCAAAAGAACTAGATGAAAACTAAAGTAAACAAATTAGCGATAAACGCACCAGTTAAGGAATTTGAAGACACTTTATTATTACAACTACATTAATTGACAATCCAAAATAAATAAAAATGTAACGGCATGCTGTGCTTACATGTTGTTCCAAATCGCCATTTTAATTCTAAATTATGATTGCCACATAAATGCAAAAAATTGTCATTGTAACTGCATATGTTTAATGATCGCCACCTTGGCGAGAGTCGAGGCGTTAAAGTAGGAATCAACCCAAGAAAGACATACATGGTATACGCATGCATTATGATGCGCATTCGAAACAATATATAGAACGATGAAGTGTAGTTGTAATATACTTGGCGAATATTGTAAAATAGTTTTAGTAGACGATTTTAAGATAGATTTCGATTCCAAAGATGGATTTTACGAAACAAGAAAAAAAAAATACAGCACAGTCATGAATAATATACACTTTCCAACTTAATGGAATATGAGAGAAAAATAGGGACGACGCATAAATTATGATACGATTTTAATATATAGCGCTATAGTGCGTATTTAAAATCTGAAAATGTTTCAGATTTTCATCCTTTTATTATTAATTTTTTGGACAAAATTTTTTATGGAATGACTATGAATAAGTCTCAAGGCCAAACTATGTTTGTTTGTGGCTTAGATTTGAGCACGCCATGTTTTTCACACGGACAATTATACGTGGCATGATCTCGAGTGGGCAAACCATGCAGTTTGTTTGTGTTAGCTAAAAATATTGTTCACTCTATTCCGTTAAGGGATTGATATTATTTTTTAGTAAAATTATTGTAATTAGCGATATATATAAATGTAAAGAATAAATTACAATGAATTAAAAATATAAATGTTTGGTATTGTGTTATTTTTATATTCCAGCATGGTTCACAGCGCTCCATGCCTCTTCCACTCATATACCACATCCTCACACACTTACAATAAGTTAGTCATTTCTTTCTACTAAAATAATCCTAGGAATAATTTAAATGGCAAAACAACGCTTGCCGGGTCAGCTAGTATATATATATATACACACACACATGCATACATATGAACTATTAAAAAGTATATATACATGAGCTATATTTAGTGATTACATATGAGTTTTAAATAAAAGTGTATTTATTTACATTTCTTTATAAATTATTATTTTATTGAGATGTGAATTGTACAAACTTAAAATATAGGGGAAAGTGGCCCAAAATGATCATAGAGGGCAAAACGATCCATATGTATTTTCTTAGATGTAGGTAGCGCTTTCAACGGGTAACACATAAACTAGTTGTACCAAGTCAAGAAGAAGCAAAGGCGATATTTAAACGATCGGCGTATTACATGTCTGAGTAGAAATCTGAAAAAAAAAAAACGGTTTTATCATATCTCTTATAATGTAAGAACTTACTTTCCTATTTATTTAGAAATGTATAGAAATATGACTTCTATTACTGAATAGAAAATGTTTTTAGGTTTTGTATTACACTTGTTTGGTTCGTTATGTTTCTCGGCGTGTTCCAGTAATATGACCTAAAGTGGGCAGCCATACAGCCTGAAAAAAGCCAGGTGAAATGACCCATCGAATGAAGAAACACCAGTACCGTGTCCTAGTCATCATGGCAGCCCTTCAGACGTTCTCAAAATGCGTGACTCCCCATTACAATATTTAATTTATTTCTGTATTTATTGTAGGCCATAATTTTCAAATTATTATTTTGAAATATTCCATGTTATTGTTTGTAACACTTTTTTATTTTAAATTAGCTGAAGTACCCGTTCTTTGCACGGGAATGAATGGACTTTTTGATATTACGATTTGTGGTGATTACTATTTATTGTAATAAAGAGATATAGCAAAATGGATATCGCATTATATTGTGTTCAATAACCATGCATACCGAATTTCAAGGCAATCGTTTGTACGGTGCAGAAGGCCATGCGGCGTAGCGCAATCTAGTGGCGCGTTTTAGAAAAACGGATGCGGCGAAAATATTCTTCGCATTCAGATATCGACGAAATTTCAGGACGATCGGCTGGACAGCCCTGATGTTCATGTGTTGACGCGACATCTAACGCGAAACTCTTCCCCGTGTTCAAATATCTATGCATACCTATTTTCATAGCGATCAGTTGCACAGTCAAGAAGTGATACACTGCAGCGCAATCTAGTGGTTAATTAAAGTAATGATTTGCTACAGTGCTGTCAAGTTGCGAGTTATAGCAAAATGGATAACGCCAAAATATTCTCATTGTTCAAATAGCTATGTATACTGATTTTCATAGCGACCGTTTGAATGGTCGAGAATTCGGCCTGCTCCAGCGTCATCTAGTGGCGAGTTAAAATAATAATGCATTGCAGTGCCATCTAGTGGCGAGTTAAAATAATAATGCATTGCAGTGCCATCTAGTGGTGAGTAACATCAAAAGGAACACAGTTAGAATATATTCTTCGTGCTGAAATGTGTAAGTATAAGAAATTTTATGCCGAGCGGTCGAATGGTATAGAAGTTGATGCGTTGCAGCGCCATTTAGCGGCAAGTTACAGCAAAATGGATACTGAAAAATATTCTCCGTGTTCTAATATCCGCGTGTACCAAATTTCATCGAAATCGGTTGGACGATATTCGCATAGTAAACGGCTAAACGGAATAGAATTCGACGTTCTGCTGCGCCACCTGGTGGCAAGTTAGAAAGAAACGGATAGCATGAAAAGCTTCTCCATGATAAAAGACTTAGGTGAACCAAATTTCATGGTGTAACGGTGCTCAACGGTGCTGGAGTTTTTTAACTTCATACACACATACCAACATTCATTTTTATCTATAACCAGTGTCATTATATAACCCAATCTCAAATAAAATCCAGTTTCAAATCTAAGCTTCGCCAAAGGGCCAACATACGCCATTTTGGAAGTGTTTTTTCAGGAAATCATTCGAATCATTGACTTAGCAGCAATCAATAAGGGAAATGGTTCGATCACGAAAAAGTAAAGCAAGCCTTTATTTGAAAAGTGGAATCCCTTAATACAGCCGATTTTTTAAAAATTGTCAACTATAACGTGTTTTATTCATCGTTACTCCGATGTACTAAATGAGAAGATTTCAATTTTCTGAAATTTGGCGGAATTCCCCCAACTTAAATGAATGTACTCAATTGGCGAGAATTCTGAAGTTAGATCGCTTGAAATCCCTTAATAACTGCATTATTTCTTCACGGATCATTAAAATTTAACGCTGTATTCTAATAAAACCTTTGCACTTGTTTTCAAAAATCTATTTCCTTAAGCTCTTAATAAATTGCGCCAAGCCGAAAACTGTGCAAACCGCTAGAACGCACTTTCTCAAAATCGGCATTTGAGCCATTTTATTTTTTCGCCAAACTAAAAAAAATTACCTATTAGCCTCGGAAATCTTCAATTCTTATTGTTTTGCGTATAAAACATTTCATTCCTGCTCCGATTTCCCATGCACACGATATTATAATAAAAAAAATAATAATCTTACAAATATAAACAAAACAAAAAAATTATTATTATTCTTTTATTTTTACTTTGAGAATTTAAAACATTTTATTCGGCAAAATCGCCACACATGGCAACCACGATCCTTATTTCACACTTTTTTCACTTCAGGGGTTACAATTACGGAAAGCTTTTTGCGTGGAGAGCATAAAAAATCTTTTATATTCCGGGAACGGGTGGACTTTCAAAGTTTTAAAGTGGACTACGATCTATTCTATATTATTTTACATATCTGTGCTAAATTTCAGGGTGATAGGTCCATTTTTGTGGATTTGTATACGAATCAAATCCACAAACAAACAATCAAACAAACAAACAGAATTTCATTTTTATTTATAACCAGCTGAAGTACCCGTTCTTCGCACGGGAATGAATGGACTTTTTGATCTTAGGATTTGTGGTGATTACTATTCATTGTAATAAACAGATATAGCAAAGTGGATATCGCGTTATATTGTGTCCAATAATCATGCATACCGAATTGCAAGGCAATCGTTTGTACGGTGCAGAAGGCCATGCGGCGTAGCGCAATCTAGTGGCGAGTTTTAGCAAAACGGATACGACGAAAATATTCTTCGCATTCAGATATCGATGAATACGAAATTTCAGGAAGATCGGCTGGACAGCCCTGAAGTTCATGTGTTGACGCGACATCTAACGCGAAACTCTTCCTCGTGTTCAAATATCTATGTGTACCTATTTTCATAGCGATCAGTTGCACAGTCAAGAAGTGATACACTGCGGCGCGATCCAGTGGTTAATTAAAGTAATGATTTGCTACAGTGCCGTCAAGTGGCGAGTTATAGCAAAATGGATAACGCCAAAATATTCTCATTGTTCAAATAGCTATGTATACTGATTTTCATAGCGATCGTTTGAATGGTCAAGAATTTGGCCTGCTGCAGCGTCATCTAGTGGCGAGTTAAAATAATAATCATTGCAGTGCCATCTAGTGGTGAGTAACATCAAAAGGAACACAGTTAGAATATATTCTTCGTGCTGAAATGTGTAAGTATAAGAAATTTTATGCCGAGCGGTCGAACGGTATAGAAGTTGATGCGTTGTAGCGCCATTTAGCGGCAAGTTACAGCAAAATAGATACTGAAAAATATTCTCCGTGTTCTAATATCCGCGTGTACCAAATTTCATCGAAATCGGTTGGACGATATTCGCATAGTAAACGGCTAAACGGAATAGAATTCGACGTTCTGCTGCGACACCTGGTGGCAAGTTAGAGGAAAACGGATAGCACGAAAAGCTTCTCCATGATAAAAGACTTAGGTGAACCAAATTTCATGGTGTAACGGTGCTCAACGGTGCTGGAGTTTTTTAACTTCATACACACATACCAAGATTCATTTTTATCTATAACCAGTGTCATTATATATCCCAGTCTCAAATAAAATCCAGTTTCAAATCTAAGCCTCGCCATAGTGTCAGCGTACGCCATTTTGCAAGCGTTTTTTCAGGAAATCATTCGAAGCATTGACTTAGCAGCAATCAATATGGGAAATGGCTCGACCGCGAAAAAGTAAAGCAAGCCTTTATTTGAAAAGTGGAATACCTTAATACAGCCGATTTTTTTTTAAATTATCAACTATAACGTGTTTTATTCATCGTTACTCCGATTTACTAAATGAGAAGATTTCAATTTTCTGAAATTTGGCGGAATTCCCCGAACTTAAATCAATGTACTCATTTGGCGAGAATTCTGGAGATAGATCGCTTGAAATCCCTTAATAACTGCATTATTTCTCAACGGATCATTAAAATTTAACGCTGTATTCTAATAAAACCTTTGCACTTGTTTTCAAAAATGTATTTCCTTAAGCTCTAAATAAATTGCGCCAAGCCGAAATCTGTGCAAACCGCTAGAACGCACTTTCTCAAAATCGGCATTTGAGCCATTTTATTTTTTCGCCAAACTAAAAAAATTTACCTATTAGCCTCGGAAATCTTCAATTCTTATTGTTTTGCGTATAAAACATTTCATTCCTGCTCCGATTTCCCATGCACACGATATTATAATAAAAAAAATAATAATCTTACAAATATAAACAAAACAAAAAAATTATTATTATTCTTTTATTTTTACTTTGAGAATTTAAAACATTTTATTCGGCAAAATCGCCACACATGGCAACCACGATCCTTATTTCACACTTTTTTCACTACAGGGGTTACAATTACGGAAAGCTTTTTGCGTGGAGAACATAAAAAAATCTCTTAAATTCTGGGAACGGGTGGACTTTCAAATTATTAAAGTGGACTATGATTTATGCTATATTATTTTACATATCTGTGCAAAATTTCAGGCTGATTGGTCCATTTTTGTGGATTTGTATACGAATCAAATCCACAAACAAACAAACAAACAAACAAACAGAATTTCATTTTTATTTATAAGGATATATATTTTCATAAAATAAATTATGTATACGATTGTAAAACTTATTTTATTTCATTATGTGTGTGTATAGTCATAATTGCTTTTACATCTTTCTTTTTCCAATAAAAACAAGTTAAATTATTGCAAACTAGCTGAAGTACCCGTCCTCGACGGGTTAGTGAATGCAAATTTACCAAAAGCAAGAACTTTCGTCAGCATTGTAGGAGTACACAGAATGGATGTAGTATGTTGCCAAAGTAAAGAAAGCGAAGCTATAATTTTTGTGTATTGTTAAAATATTACAGGTTAGAGAGTAACTAAGTAATATCATTTCATTCGCTTTAGTCGTAATTATGTGATGCGCGAACGAATATTTACGCATATTGAAATAATTTTCGCAAAATCTCAAAATTTTGGAAAAATTGGAAGCCTAGAATTTAAGTTGAGTGACAACCTATCATGTCACCCAAATTCGTTTCATTCCCTGCAGTCTTTATTTCGTGATGCTGGAACAAATTTTCAGCATTTTAAAACGATTTTCGCAAAATCTCAAAATGTAATCAAAATAATTTTAAAATTCAACGCCTATAAATTTAAGATTAGCAACTACCTATCATATCACTAAATTTCGTATCATTCGTATTAGTCGTTATTACGTGATGTTTGAAGAAATATAAACGTATTTTGAGAGAATTTTCACAAAATCTCAAAATCTAATAAAAATGTTAAAAAAATTGGACTCCTATAATTTATGTTGAGCAACCATCTATCGTGTGACCAAATTTCATATCATTCGCTTTAGTCGCTATTACGTAATGCGGGAACAAAGATTCACTCAGTTTTAAACGATTTTCACAAAATCTCGAATTCTGATCGACTTTTTTTAATTAGATGCTAATAGTTTAAAGTGAGTGACCACCTATCATTTCACCAAATATCATTTTTTCACCTTTTCATTTATTACGTGATGTGCGAACACAAATTTACGCAGTTTGAAAGGATTTTCGCAAAATCTCAAAATCCAATCAAGATTTTTTAGAAATTGGACGCCTATGTTTTAAGTTGAGTGACCACCTATCATGACATCCAATTTCATATCATTCGATTCAGTCGTTTTTACGTGATGCTTGAACACAAATTTACGCAGTTTGAAAGGATTTTCGCAAAATCTCAAAATCCAATCAGGATTTTTTAAAAATTGAACACGTATGTTTTAAGTTGAGTGACTACCTATCATGACACCCAATTTCATATCATTCGCTTCAGTCGTTTTTACGTGATATTTGAACACAAATTTACGCAGTTTGAAAGGATTTTCGCAAAATCTCAAAATCCAATCAAGATTTTTTAAAAATTGGACGCCTATGTTTTAAGTTGAGTGACCACCTATCATGACACCCAATTTCATATCATTCGCTTCAGTCGTTTTTGCGTGATGCTTGAACACAAATTTAGGCAGTTTGAAACGATTTTCGCAAAATCTGAAAATCTAATCAAAATTTTTTAAAAATTCGACGCCTATGTTTTAAGTTGAGTGACCACCTATCATGACACCCAATTTCATATCTTTCGCTTCAGCCGTTTTTACGTGATGCTTAAACAAAAAAAGCGTCACGGACAGAATGACAGAATGACAGAAGGACAGAATGACAGACAGACAAACTTTTTTTTGAGGGTCGCATCGGATTCCCGGGTGCTTGAAACGGATAGAAATCGCAAAATTTTTGAATTCCAAGAAATGTACAGACAAAAGTCTAATTTTATTTATATAGATGAAGGATCATTTTGCCCTTAGGTGGGGGTAAAGTGATCCTTTGAACTCTTTTACAAAATTTTAATTTTTTGTTTCTCAGTTTGGGTTTCAAATATTATTCAAATGTGTTTGTGATGCAAAATATTGTGTAAAATATTGGGGTAAAGAGCCAACGTTTTATTTCACATTTACGTTATTTTATGAATGTTTTTCTCCTTAAGGGGATCATTTTTGGACCACCTTCTCCTATCTGTATAAATAAAACAAGTCTTTTTTCTAAACACTCAACCAAAATTGAGGACTTATTTTCGGTGCCAAATTAGGCGATATTTCCCTAGCGTGATTTTCGTTATGAAGCCTGAACGGTTTGCAATTTGTTATGAACGTGAAGCTTGGAGAGTTCATCAGAGACTACAAATAGGGAAATAAGTCATCCCGATGAATCGGTTTTGAATTGCTGATTGCTGAGACCAGTGGTCTAGCTACTAGTGAAAACTACCCAGAGAGCACAGCAAACATGCATCAAACTTACAGCAAGCTTGATTTATAAAGTGAATAAACTTAAATTAAGCTTGAAAATTTCAAACTTAAGAATTTTCCTAAAAAAAATTTTCCTAAATACACGGGGCCGTCGGCGAACTCGCCCCACATATTTTATTTTTCCACGCATTTTCCCCTCTATGCTGAAATTTCATGTTATTTTAATCTGCTTCCATCAAGCGTCCGCGGATGGGATCGAACTCGGGACCTAACGGTTGGGAAAACAGCGTCCTATCTATTCGGCCAATCTGTCTCGCGCAGGTATGACAAAAATTTAAACTGACTGTTACGGTTGTCACGCAGTTTTTTTTTTTTTTTTTTTGGCGAGATTGATCAGTATTCGCCGATGCCGATCTGTTTCTTTTATTTTTCCATGGGATGAATCAAAATTAAAATAATCTTATGTGTGATTTATAGACTACTAATAGGGAAATAAGCATAATATAAACTTAAAAGCAGCACACGTTTTAAAACTTTCAATATCGCGACACTCATGTGAGGCAATACTAGCCAAAATCGAGACAAACGACTGATTTTGAAATCAATTTCGTAGTATAATTGTATTTTATTTTGAAGAATTTCAATACTTGGAAATATTGAATCTTTTTTTTTAATTCTATGGTCAAGTACATTTATGACTGATGATAAATTATTTGTTATGTGGTTGTGGCTTTCCAAATCAAGCAGTAATCAAGTTGTACTCAAGCTTGACAGTTCAAATGACTTCTCCAAGCTTGCTGCAAGCTTAAAATGAATTGAACTGTCAAGCTTGTATTAATACGTCAAATTCAAAGAAATGTCAAGCTTGATTTAAGCTTATGTGCTGTCTGGGTATAGACTTCTGCGTTATCAGAACAGTCGTTGCAGCCATTTTGCGAAGCCGTAGTGTAAAAGTTGTTTGTGAGTTATGTAATATTGTATGTTATGGAGAGATTATATGTGTCGCCTAGTTGCAAAACCGGACATCTCCTCAAATTTTGAAAACGCGTTTTAAGTTCTAAGTAAACTTTTCCACCAACTGTAAACGAGAAACCATGGCTAATCCGGTCAAAACATCATTTTATACGCGTTCGAAAATCACGGTGTGCTGCAAAACCGGCCCAACTCCTTCAACCGTTGAGTTTAAAAACCGGCCATCTCCACCTCCGCCAGATGACGCTGTTCTTCTAGCTAAGAATCGACGCTCACGGTGGCTGCTTAGTCGTACTTTTTAATTATCGTTATCATATATATATATATATATATATATATATATATATATATATATATATATAAATATATAATATAGAATAACTAACTTAGGTAATGTGGAATCCCAAGATAATCCATTGATAAAGGGAAAAAAAACAGATAGCACATGTTGCCAATTAACAAGCTTAAACCGAAAAAAGTGTATAAATAGAGCCTTCAAAGCCAATGAAAGTTTGGAAAATTTGGAAATAATGCGCTAAATGAGACCAGGTGTGCTTTAAGCCTAACCACATGTATCCACTTGAATCGGATATGGGATGGAAAATGGAATGGAAAATTGAAATGGTATGCTCTCAGTGGCGGCTCGTGGGTTATTTAAATGGAGGTTCACAAAATTAATTTCGAAAATTAAATAGGCAGATACGACGCACCTTACAAGTTAAACTATATTTGCATTTCCAGCCGTTAAAGGAAAACAATGCACGCAACTGAAAGAAAACAAGTCCTCTTTGATCTTACATTTCGTCGCTAAAATAAGTTTTAGCAAAAATATTGTCTTGATTTTTTTTTTCAAAGGAAGACATTGAAAAATGTCGTTGCTGAGCTCCGAAACACTTATTTGACTCCCATCTTAAATATTGACACTAGTTCGTAAAAAATACTGTAGTGAAAAATCATAAAAATTAAGAAAATAATAAGAATATGAAAAAATGGATTAACTAACCGAACACAACAAGCTAAGAGAGAATCCAGAGGAAAGAACGGCAAAAAAATCTGCTGTGAGCACAATAAATTTGTGCGAGCGAAAGCGTCACGCTTCCCCCGCAACTCTCTCTCACTCTCTCGGCGTCTATCCTCAGAGACCGGTTGAAAGGGCCACTCGGGCCGATCGCACGTGCGAGATACGAAAAATTATGCTGTAGTAACCTACGATACAGTGTGTTAGCTATAATAAACGCGTTTAATAATAGTGGGGGGGGTGGGGAAGAGTAAAACTCATGTTTTAAATTCACAAAAATCTAGAATTGAACTTAATATATTTTTTTAAATTTAATTTTTTAATGTGTTTATTCTTTAGTTTTTCTTCTGGGGGTTCACGTGCTCGTGTGCTCAAATGGAGGAACCGACACTGTATGCTCTATCGTCAGGCGCCACCGCACACACATTTCAATTTAATCGAAAAAACAACAATAGCTTGGTTCTGCAAGTTACCTGACCAAAAATAGAGTCATTTTGTAACCTGGGGGCGCGACCATAGCTATTAGAAATAAACAACGAGGTAGTGAACCAGACATGAAGATCGAAGCTCAGTTATGGAGGCAGTACTAGTGCATGATGCCATCAGAGAAAACTAAATGCCATCATTAGACAAGTATTGTCATGGAGTGGGAGAGAAAAAAAAAATGATAATCTGGAAGTATGGAAAGAAAAGAAATAACACTAGTATGGCTAGCCTATGTTTAACGTAGTACAAGCTGCAGTAGCTAAGAAGTACTTAGATGAAGTTGTGGAAAAGAAGAAAAACTGTAGAAATTAATTATAATAGTAATGATAATAATTATATTAATATTACACATTTATTAATTGCTATTAATGCTAATATTATTGTAAGATATAAAGGTAAATAATATATATATTTTTTATTATGGAGAACCTTGTAGAAGAAGCGCCTCCTAGTCAAACAAGAAAAAGGAGAAAAGGGAAAGCGATCGTACATTATGGAAAAGGAACAGAGCAAAATTTCTCAGGTGAGCACCTTGTAATTTGTGTATTATCATGCTTTCTTTTGGTTTAGCCTCGTTTTTTGAGCATAACTTGAAAACGAACATTCAGATTAATGTGAAATTTCAACACTTTTGTAGATGTCAAGAGAAAGAAAATTGAGACTCTCTTTCAGTCTGTAAGAGTATGAAGAAATTCTATCCGAAAGAGGAACAGTTTTCAAGCCGGGAAAAGATTACACAAAATTTGATTGGAAGAAGACCAGCAATGCCTTCCTAAAACCATCTGCACAGTGGCATTTTAAATTCGCTCCGACTAAAAGATTTTTCATTGCGAAAGATAAGAATAAGGTGTTGGTGCAAGGGGAAATTTTCTATAGATTTGAGGTAGGAGTCAGAAATGCGGTTGTGAAGAGCAAGAGAAAATATGAGCAGCAAACTTGAGGTAGTGATTCCTGGTACTGTGGTGAAGCCTCTAAAACTTCGAGATGTCGAAAACTTATTGAAAAAAACATTTCGGACCGAAATGGAATACTGACGTACGGCTAATTTTTTACAAAAATATCTTATCATCCGCTGCTCCAGTAGGAAGCAAAGATGATGGACAAGACATGGATGAAGACGACGCACGGATGAACTATCATGACGAAATGTGTAAGACTCTCCTCAAGAATCTGAATTTCGCACATATATATATATTTTTTAATCTTTCTGTAATTGTATAATTTATAATTCACATCACTCAATATTATGATTGCAGTGATTTTCAAGTGAATTTTCAAGCGTTGTGATTTAAAAAGTTATTTTTCATTGTTCATTTTCCTGGAGTCCTAGCCTTAAAAATATTGAGGTATTTTAAAACATAGTTATCTTAAATTCCGATTTTAATTTCTGTTAAACAAAATTTAGTTAAATTAAACGTTTTTGTCTATTTTCCAATTCTAAAAACCCAGTATTTACACAAAATTTATGAAATTTTAAGTTTTGGTTTGTAAATTTCATATCGGCCAATTCCAAAGTAAGTTGCAAAACCGGGCAAATCCAACAGAGAAACTTGAATAACTGCTTCCATTTACGTGCCCCTATCACCTGATATTGTGCTAGACATTGCCCTAATGTCTCTAAAACTGAAGAGTTTTGGTTCCGATCTCACTTTGTCGAAGTGTGGCGGAAAATCAGCCGTAGATTTAATCAGCTCTCATGGAAAATTTTGTTTTTTCAAGATGGACGGTTTTGCAACTAGGCGACACATATACGAGCTTTAAATAAAAGTATTTACTTAGAATTCTTTGAAAATTATTTTCAAGTTACGACTGTACTTAAACAAGAAAGATCTGCAATCGCATATTTTCAATATTCCCAAGGTGGTAAGAAATAGAACTTTTGCACTACATAAAAAAACTTATTAATAAATAAAACTATTCATAAGCTTTTTTTTTTCTCAAACAAAACAGTTTCCTGGGACTTTACTGTGTATTTTTTTTTTTTTTTTAAGTTTTATGGACAGATTTTACTGAAACATCAAGACAGCTTTGAACAGATATTCTTCATCCCCCCCCCCCACAAAGAAAAAAGAAAAAGAAAGGAAGAAAGTCTTACTTCGACGAAAGAAAATACAAAGTAGTAAAAATTTCATGATTCAGGTTCAAAAAGTGATTTTAATGTACTTCGGAGAGATTTCTGAAGCGAAATATTTCATGGTCATTGATTTCCAAAGGGAAAGAAAGATATGGAGTCATCTGCTCACCGCAGATATATAAGAACAAATGCAAAAGATAAAACCCTAGTCATTTGTCTCTATTACCCATGATTCTGGGGGACCGTTTTCTTGCGAGCTGCACGTGTCATCATTGAAGAATAGTTTTATCACTTGTGACAGCGTTTGATGGATACGTCTAAGCTCAATTTCAGTTACCGTTCTTTAAAATATATATATATATATCGCGTGGTACAAAATATCACGCGACGAAGAATTCATCCAGAAGGTCCAAGTCTTAAATATAATAGAGAAAGTGGGTGATGGACAATACTTAATAATATAGCCTGGAATTGACAAATATACAATGAAATGTGAGTTTCTTAAAAAAAAAAAACAATTTCAAATTATTTCACCACAACGAAAAGTTATTTATATTGTAAAGCAGTGGAGTTTGGTAATTTACCAAACTCCACTGCTTTACATACCACTGCTTTACATACTGTCGCCACATATACTAGATATCGCTAAGCTAGGTTCAATTTTGGGAAATTTTTTGTTTGTTTGTTTGTCTTAATTTGACGATAAAAGTGGTGAATCTTCGTGACTTTTGGCATACCACAACTAACATAGCTAACGGCCTCCCTTTAGGCAACGGTTTAAAAACATGTTTTTTTTTCGATTTTACGATTGTTAATCAATCCGATTGAATATCACCAGAATGGGAGAAAATAGTACTGGACCACTCTTAAAGCACACCTTTTCCAATTAAAAAATAATCGTCGAAATCGGCATGCGAAGAAAAAAATTATTGTATAACTATACAAATGGAAAAGATTCCAATGAACTGATAACCTCCCACTTTTTGCAGTTGGTCAATAACAAAAAATTTGAAAAATTGATGATTTATAACTATTTCTGAAATATTTCTAATTTTTTTTTTACAAATATCAGGATATACTGACATTTTTTTTCACTTCATATAAAAATAAGCTGATATGTTTTGGACACTTTTTGTTGTCATAAAATTTAGCAATATATCACCAAAAAATTCCAGACTCGGCAGAGAATGTGCTGTTCAAACTTTAGCATACAAACGTACAAATCTTATTGGGTTTGAAATAGTTTAATGTCTATGTGCTTCTCATTTTAAGTTTTAAATAATAACCTGACATAAACAGCTATGGAAATGGGAATATATATAGTGAGAATTATTTTCGTGCTCCTATGACAGCTCCAAATGCTATATATGCTAATTTAGATGAAGACCAATATTTTAATCAAGAACATGTATTCATTTTATTCTGAAACAAATTTACACTAATAAATTGCATTTTAAATGATTACTGGCCATAGACAGTAATGTTTTGTAATTTTTTGAGTGGTTCAGGAAAAGAATTTTATGGAACTTAGAGCATAGACAGATAAGGAAACTAAAATCATCTTATGATTTCAGTACCTAATAGTTTAAATATATTAGTATTTTTTATAGTTCTTAAATATCATGATGTATTCGGTAAGGATAAACGCTTATAGAGATGGAACAGGAAACTCTATTTCTTGTCGATACCATAGTTACGCCTTCAAAATTAACAAATTAAAGGTTTTATACGAATTTAGTACAAAAAGAATTCCCAAATAGTAAAATATGCCCCATACTGTTGATAAGGTGACCTATAAAATTTTAGCATTTTATCTTTAAAAGTGTCGGAAATATGAACATAAATATATGCTGACTTCATCCATTTTTCCATGTCTCTTGAAGCAATAAAATCCAATCTGATGATCATATTTAGGGGTCATACAGAAATTAAGAAAGAACTCCCAATAATTGCATAAATACATCATACTTTTGCTACTACTGGTATAATAGAGTCCTTTGCCAACTTTGCTTAAGCAAATGTCTGAGCCTTTTTATGAAGAAAGGCTGAAATTTTGTACCCCACCTAATTAATGCACGGGGCACATTTTACTAATTTGGAATTTTTTTTTTGTATCGAGGTGGTATAAAAAAATTAATTTTGCATCTATTTAAATTTCTGAATATTTTAATCGATACCATAATTTACTGTTCTTTTTGTACATAAATTTGTAATTTATTGCAAGTGTCTATTATTAATATTTAATGAATAAAAGTATAAGTCATTTAGGGGACACTCTGTATACACAAAATGGTGTCCAAAATTAAGTCTACAAACGTGGAAAATGAGGTTTTTCGACAAAGTATGGTTTTAATGCATAGGAATTTGGTATACTAATATCTCATGCTGTAAGTCAGGAAATGGTAACAAAAAGATCACAGGAGTTTAATGCAGGCTGATACGCACATGGGAGCAATATTGATCAAAAGACGATATGTTATAACTGTTTATTTCTTTGTCTAATTTACGGTGTGGCCACTTCGTACCGCTAACTAGACAATCGTAACATCGAGCTCTCATTCTGTCAACGAGGCTATTCATCAACGATTGTGGCAGCGCCTGAAGGATCCTTGGAGAGGGTTCTCTACATGCTATGACACTTCCTAAGCATACCACTAGTGCTTTATGGGATTGAGGTCTGAAGACCAGGATATCTCATTATGTGATGAATACGCTCTTTTTCTCGATAATCGTCGTCTTTGTAACTTTCATTTCTGACACCAGTAGCATAAAAAGTTTGTCATGTCATATTTTTACGTTTGTGAAACAATGGGTAAGTCAAAGGAGCTTGTTAATTTTGATCGTGACAGTATAGTGGTATTCCACTTTTGAAGGAAATCAGTTTGTGAAATTTCGGACATTCTACAGAAGCCATTCTGAGTTATGCAGTTCAAATGTCGAGATAGTGAGACAACATAAAATGCATAGTGAGTACTTGGGGCATTGCATGGGGAGATAGAATAAAAAGTCCCACCTTTTAATAGCGAATCAGTGAGTGATGTTCAACATACTTCCCCTAAAATATTTAAAAATCGATTTTATTTCATCTACGAGCAATTAATTTAAATAAATTCTTTTTTTAAATATATAGCGTAAACTCGGGCGTTGCAAGAGCGACCAAGGAGACGCTATAATTGACCTATGATCAGGCTAGCCGCAGCACATGGCGTTGTGAAAAAGTCCTACGAGAAATACAACGTTCGGTGACCACAAAAGATATGAAAAGAAAGGAAATCAAAGACTTACCCCAGCAGTAGTTCAGGGCTTGAAGATCGTCCGTGAGAGAGAAGGGAAACACACATGAAAGACAAACACTCTAACTAGACTGACTAACAGGAGAATTTTATTCACTGGCAGAATGCACGGTACATTAACATTAATACAAAAGAACATTTAATGGGGTCTATTCAGGACGGAGATAGATTATATAGCGTATTTCACAAAGGCAAAATGGCGCACACGCCATGTAATTCGGTCAAATACTACAGAAAAAGGGGAGCTTGCAACCATTGTGTTTTTTTGAAAAATTAAACCGAAGTAATTTAACAAGGAGGGGATGTCTTATTTGCCCAATGGAGACTTATTCGGTCCTAAAACATTTTACTACGGTACTGTTCCTGCCGCCTCCAACAAAAAGGCCACGTTGTTCGTGTTGGGGAGCGCTTTCTTAGCGCGTCGAACTTACGGGGTGAAAAAAGGTGAAGTGACGTCTCGCTCTTTCCAGACGGCTCGCCATCGCCAATTTTCTCGGCAACCCCGGGCACACGTCACAGGCAGGGAGGAGAAAGCGCCGCGATTGGTTCAAAGGTAAGCGCGGGCAGAAAACCCCTGACGTCATCCGGGGAATGATGAAACACTTTGCCGCGGAGGAGATGGCCGGATTGCCAGTGGCGCCCATGATCCTCATTATGAAGAGTTGGCGAGATGCACGAAAATCGCAGTGACTGTTGAAGAAGAAACACGTGGTGCAAGCGTGCCGCCATATTGGAAGCACACAAAAAAACTGGCTAGCCGGGGAAAACATTTTAAAAAGGAAAAGGGGGAAGAACCAGGAGTACACACATTGTAAAAATTAATACTTATGAAAGAAAATGCAAAACAGGAATACATGTGATATTTCCATCACATGTTCCTCCCCTCACATCGAGAGAAAAGAATATTAAAGCCAAGGAAAAAAAAATTTTTTTTTTTTTTTTTTTTTGGTGTTGCAAGATCCCCTTTTGTACAAAAATTGACATGCACAATATAAAATGACTACAAGAGGTATAAGTGGGAAATCAGGACACACTGTCCTTACACCAAATCTGGGATGGTACCATATCATTTCAGGTATCACAGTAGTAAAATACTCAAGAAAAGGTAATGCAGTTATGTTATTCGCTACATCTGCTCTCACATTATTAGGCATGTCATAAATAAAGCAAGAGAAAAAACTTTGAAGCATCAAGAAAAAATTTAATTAGCAAAAATGTACAATCAATTGTCATGAGATACAGTAAGAGGAAAAAGTTTGGCCAAAGAAACACGAAAAAGAAAAATTGGGCTAGCAAAGGATCCTTTGTTTATACCCTAGCACATCATAATATATACACTCTCTGGGTACCCAAAAGTCTGAAAAAAAAAAAAAAACACAGTACATGTACATAATATATTTGTAAGTAGGAACATGAAAGAAAATATTACACTAAACAAGAACTCGATAGAATATTGCTGTAGCTTATGGCTGGTGAAGAAAAAAAATTGTAAGTCAGGTACTATTGTAATGGTATAAAGTGAGACATTCAGGCTGCATGTGTTGACACTACACAAAAAGAAAGACGTTGAATAAAAGGGTCAAAGGGAGTGGCACACTATCTAATGAGAAGGCTGATCAGTTCCTTCTCATACACTAGAATCATGTGACCAGAAAGTTTAAGATAGTCTTTAAGAGGAAAGGGAGTCATCAAAGGTATTGTGAGGGATGAAAACCATGCACATGAATACTCACATTATGTAGTAAATTTAACAAGTTACATATGAATTAAGAAAACCACTTCCATAATGTTATTACACGAAACACATTTAGAACACTGGAAAAGTTATATTGCAGATATACAATGAGAGTGAAATTATGAGTGGAATGAAAAAAAATTTACAAATAACACTTCAATGCGAAAAACTTGGCTATATGAGACATTAAATACAATTGGGGTGAGCAAAAAAAATATACACTAGTGACACTTCAATGCTAAACAAGGTTGGCTATATGGAAGACAAAAAAAAATACAATGTCTTCTTCGTGACAGCAAGTGTGGGTGCAAACAGGATTGTTCATGGAGAAAACAGAATTACATTTCAGATGTCATACATTCTCTGGCGAAATTCTTACAAGAGGAAGAAAAAAGGAAAAAAGTTACTTGCTTCTCTTTCGAAGAAAATACCTTGCGTGTCCTGTACCACGAGAGTCCTGGGAGGATGCGTCACCAGTCTGTTCATCTGCCAGGGTACACTGAGGAGCACTGTCAGTCATCTCTACTCCTTGTAGGCGAGGATGGGGAGGACTCTGCAAAAGTGTGCTATCAGGTAAGGAGGTTTCAGGCATCAGACAGGGAGGGGAGTCATCATTCGCATACCCATCTTGGGGGGCCGTCGAAATGGGAGATAGTTCAGGAGGGGGTGTTGACATCTGAGATACGCCAGACACTTCTGCCACTGGAGACTGAAACGAGGTGGTAGGACTTTCCATCATGCCATAGGGTTCAGTTCGTGAAGACACAACACCCACTGTTTCCAGTTGTGATGCACCACCAGCACACTCATCACAGTTACAGGGGACAGCAGATGTTGAAGACACATGAGGAAAGGAAGGAACTGCAGTTGGGGTGGCCTGACATCCTTTTTGGTGCTGTGGGGTCTGAGATTTATGTAGTGACGCTGATTCTTTCAGATGGTCTTTTCGTCTAGGCACCTTCCATATGGAGTCTATGTGGATAAGTGATTCAGTAATGACGGGGCTGTTTTCACGTTTCACTGCCACAATTACCGGACTGACGAGGCGAATCACTACGTATGGCCCATAAAGGGTAGGGCGGAAAGACGATCTTGTTTTTATATACACTACATCTCCAACTTTAAAGCGACGCAATTTTGCCTTCTTGTTGTAGAGACGATTCCGGTTCTCTTGTTTATCAATATGGGATTGGAACACATTCCTGTATATGTTATCCATGAGTTGGAGACACTTACTGACATACTGGTGTTGGGACGGATAACTGGGTGTGTGATTTGGAGAGTACGTGTCAAAGACATTGGATAGAGTTCTCCCAAAATGAACCAGATTTGGAGCCACTTCAATGGAATCGTGGGTTGTAGCATTGTACAATGCCTGATGTCGCAAGACAGCTTCCGTGAATGGATGTCCATTCTGGACAAAAGACTTGACAGAAGACTTTATAGCGGCATTTATCCTTTCCGCATAAGAGTTAGCCTGTGGCCTGTTTGGGGTAGTGTGACGGAGATTAATGCCTAAAGACTTGTTTAATATATGGAGTGCTTCTGCAGTAAACTGTGTACCCCTGTCAGTTGTAATGAGAGAAGGGCGTCCATGTATGCAGATGTACTGTAGTAAGGAATCAGCGACAGATTTCGCAGTGATATTTTTTAGAGGAAACAGTTGCATAAATCTGCTGAATTTGTCAATAATGGTGAGTATGTAGTATGTCTGTCGGATAGGGCCTACAATGTCCATGGCAATCTCGATACCAGGAGCATTCGGGAAAGGTGCAACCTGTAGAGGCGCCTGCGGAATGCAATGACTTTTGAATTGAAGGCACTATTGGCAAGAAGCTACAAAATTCTTTGTGTCAATGAAGATGTTTCTCCAGAAATATTTTGCTTTTAAACCCTGATATGTTTTATGAATGCCACTATGGTCAATATGAAAAATTCGTAGTAACTTTGGGATTAGTGACTGAGGAACTACAATTCTTGCATCATGTGATGAACTAGAGTTAGGACTTGAATTAGCATGGTAGAGAAGATTATCTTGTGGGTTAATGAAATACTTGAAAAATTTCTGTGGAAGGGTTCCTTGCATGATTTTGTCTCTGAGAGAAGAAATGAAAGGATCTTTTGACTGCTCGTCTAAAAAGGTGGTAAGTGAAATTTCATTTTCTGGGTCTGAAGAGTTTAAATGATTGAGGAACACTGGAATGGCTTCATCAGAGTTAATGATGTCTTGGTTGCTTGATAAATCATCAGTCGTGGGATCTTGTTCGAGGCGAGACAGGTAGTCTGCAAGTACATTTTCTTTGCCTGGAATGTGCTGAAAATCGAAGGAGTATTCCGCAATGTCCATGAGCCAACGAGTAGTAACATCAGCAGGGGATGAAATATGTCGATAGTGCTTCAACGGCTTGGAATCAGATAAAATTTTGAAATGACGTCCGAAAAGGTAATATTTAAAGGCAAGGATTCCCCTATGTATAGCCATAAGTTCGAGTTTAAGAGCTGGATATTTTTTTTCGGATGGAGATAAAGCTTTAGAAAAGAATGATATGGGGAGAAATTCATCACCATGCTTCTGTAACAGGACTGCAGCAATCGCTGATCCTGAGGCATCCGTGTTCAATACAAAAGGTTCATCTAATTTTGGGAGCATAAGAAAGGGTTTTTTGAAAAAGGTGTCTTGTAACTTTCGAAAAGCCTCTTCTTGGAGAGGGGTCCACTTGAAAATCGCATTTAATTTGGAGACATCGATCAGAGGCTGTGCTAATTCAGCGAAATTTGGTATTAAATGTCTATAAAATCCGCAGATTCCAAGAAAGCGTTTAGTTTGCTTCTTTGTCTTGGGAGACGGAAAGGCAGTGATTTTTGAAATGTTAGACTCAATAGGGTAGATTCTATTTTGCTGTATATGGAACCCAAGATATTTAATTTGTGAGGTATGAAAGGTGCATTTGCTTGGGGACAACGTAATATTATATCTCTTCAGGACACAAAATAATTTTTCAAGCTTTAAAAGGGTTTCCTCAGCAGAATTTGCTCCTACAATAATATCATCTTGATAGGCGTAGATACCTTCACAGGCTGTTTCTTCGAGAATAGAGTCCATTAAATATTGGAAAACGCTGGCTGAATTTTTTAGGCCAAAGACTAATCTTTTGAACATGAAGGAGCCCCATGGGGTAGTAAATGAAAGTAAATTTTGTAAGTGATCAGGCATGTGAATCTGCCAATATGCATTGGGGAGATCCAAGACAGAGAAAAATTTAAATTTCGAAAGATTGTTTATGATGGTGTTGATACGTGGAAGTGGGTATGTAGAAAGCCTAATGATTGAATTGAGGAGCCTTAAATCAAGGGCTAATCGATATTGCTGCCTACCGTCTTTGTCGACACCTTTCTTCTTTACGAGGAGCATAGGACATGCCCAGTTAGAAATATTACGTTGAATTATGCCAGCATTTATCATTTCGTTTAATTGCTTAAGAGCCTCACTTTGTAAACTATGCGGAATTGGTAAGGGCAATGTTTTGGTAGGAGTATCATGAAGAAGTTGAATGTCCGGAGTGACTCTGTCTGTATGGCCAAGAGTATCCAGTTCTTTTGAGAAAACAGTGAAATGATTGGAAAAAAATTTTAGGAATTGGAATCGAGTCTCTTGGGGCAGATGGTCAAGATTGAAATCGGCTGGCAAGAGATCCAGCCTACGCTTATTAAGGACCTCTTCAGTTGGAAGAATCAAATTTATTTGATGAGAATCATTTACGGAATAGTTATTGCTATCTGATGAAATATCATCTTCTTGAATTGGAACAACATGGCCAATGATTTGATTTTTATTTAAATAAAGAGGAACATCAGACGTATTCGTCAGTGGAATTGAAAATATCAGATCAACATCAACTTTTTGATGATAAGAAAAGTTATTGGTAGGGTTTGACTCTTGAGTAGCCCTATCAGCACAGATATCATTAAACGAGTGAATGGACGGGTCGGCCTGAATTGATTCATTGTGAAATTTGGGTATGAAGATAAATTGATCTTTGAAGCCTCTTGATGTTTTGACTTCAGCATATATGGTTTCCTGTGGAGGCATGCATACTTTTCTAAGTAAGTGAACATTATTGCTGATATCGATTTCTTGCATTTGAGAAATATGGTCAGTAACTTCTGGTACCTTGCAGAGAGGCAGCGGAATGTCGTTGATTGTAATGGAATTATCAGATAAATTTAGAACAACCTTATTTTGAGAAAGAAAATTGAGGCCTAAAATGGCTTTGAATTGGCTATGAAGAGGGGTGATGAAAAAATGAGCCTTATGAAATTTTGATCCAATCTTGAATGGCAGAATTATGCATGCTGAAAAGTTCACATCTGAATTGATGGTTTTTATATTTACTTTACGCGATATATATTTGAATTTAACCTTAGATTTAATAGAGTGGAAAAAATCTTCATCTAAAACATTTACAGTACTGCCGGAATCTAAGAGAACGTGCATGTCCTCCTTGGCAATCGAAATTTGGATGATTGGTAGAGATTGTGAAGAGCCTTCGACGTTGTTAAATATGAAGTGTGGCAGGGTATTATCAGTTTGTGTGGCACGCTGCATTTCATTCTGACTATTGCGAACTGTGACAGGGTCAGTCTGTGTGGATTGCGACGCTGAAATTATTATCTTTTGCGTATTATGCTGTTGACTAATTTTGTTTTCACGAGGAATTATGGACGGTTTGGATGAAGGAATGAAGGGTTGTGCCGTTGCAGACAAAGTTGACTTTGGCACCTGGTGAAAAGACTGATTCGGCCCGCTACTGTCACCAGTAACAGGTAGCGTTGGCCTTAGGTTAAAAAAGAATTATGTGAGGGGGTATTAGGGATGTGACCTCGGGAGGGGGCAGGAACAGCATCGAAATCTTGTGATAGCTTGCCGGATTTTATATCATCTTGAAATTTGAAACATTTGCTGAGAACATGTCCTGCCTTGTTGCAATATTGGCAAGAGACACGTGACCTGTTATTATGAAAGTATGATGGTCGGCTGTTATTTCTGAATCGTTGTGGGTTTGGAAATTGACTATTGAAATCTATCTTATAAGGATTGCGACCTCTGCTAGAACGGCTTCTCGAGAAATTACGAACGTTATGACCACGTGACTTAAACACAGAATTTTGTCTTAGGTTATTATAACGGGAAGAAGAATTATCTGAGGAACATTGCCCCAATTTTTCAAGAGAAGATTGTATCGCATCTACCTTGGCACTTAAAAAATTCAAAGAGTCAGTACCTGAAGAAGAATCAGAAGCCTGGATGGAAACGAGATGCTGTGCTTTTGCAATAGCCGCATTAAAGTCTTTGATTTCAAGTTCGAGAACCTTGGTTTTAATCGCGGAGGGGAGACCAAGCATAAAGTGATTTAATTTCATCTCATTCAGTGCATGTTCATCTTTTAAAGATGGAAATACCCTCGACACCATATTAGAAAGTCTGTGTGCCATGGCTCTGACGGATTCTCCTGGTAGCAACTTAATAGATTGGAGATCAAGCATGGTAGGGTTGGCATCAGATTTAAAGTATTGAGAGAAACTATCCACGACTTTTGCATACGAAGTCTCATCCTGCAATTGAGCTGATTGCACAAAGAAATCTCTAGCCGGTCCAACAAGTTTAGACTTGAGGTAGCACAAGGCCATATTATCATCCCATCCATTGAGAGATTTTATGGTATTAATTTGAGAAATAAAGAAATCCAGAGAAGCAGGATCACCATCATAGGGTTCCTGGTGTGGAATAAATGAGCGATGAACAGAGTTCTCGTCATTATTTGCACTGATTGATCCATTTGGTCGAGGCATAGCTACAGTTAAGGAAAGCGGTAATATATATTGCAGAGAAGAAAAAGGGTGAAGCGGGTAATGAGTCCAAAAAAGGCAAAAAGGTTATTACAACAATACTAGAAATTACAAAAACTCAATGTAATAACTGAATTTTCAAGAGATGCTCATTCAGGGAGAGAAGAAAAAAAAAACAAACTCAGACAATGCAGGATAAATTAAATTATTGACCATATCATAGAGGTAAAATATAAAACTGTAGCTGGCAATGAGGGAGTCAGCAAGACACAAAAGGGGTGGAAGAAAACTAGGATGAAATATGTCTAGAGGCAATTATTCAAAAACAAGATAGACTATTACACTATCGATTCACAAAAGAAAAGGAGATATTTTAAACATTATGAAGTATGTAACTAAGAAAAATCACTTAAATACAACTGTAGATACCAGCTAAACAAACTTATTAAATAAAATTGATGCCAATGTAACTATGAATAAGCATGAAACAAATTAGAGTATTTTTTTTTTTTTTTTTTTTTTTTTATAATAGGGCCTACGGATACTCTACACAAAAATGCACAAACTTAGAAATTACCAAAACATATAATGCATACATTGCAACAAAATGCACTACAACATGTACCATAAAACTTATGAAGAAAAATACTATTATAAAAGGAATTGGTCACCGTAAGACGAAAGACACTGCAGTAAAGTGGTATACAAAAGCTATTAAAATATTATTTCCCATGAATGGGAAAAGCAGATAATAAAAATAATGAACAGAACTGAACGATCGGCGCCGAAAACGGACATTAAGAATAGCCGTAACTCAAGTATTACGTAACAAAGCGGACAAAATCGACATATATTGGACTCGGAATGTGCTTCGGTATAGGTAGCAAACAGATCAAAAAAGATGGTCAACGGCACCATTTACTATAGCGTAAACTCGGGCGTTGCAAGAGCGACCAAGGAGACGCTATAATTGACCTATGATCAGGCTAGCCGCAGCACATGGCGTTGTGAAAAAGTCCTACGAGAAATACAACGTTCGGTGACCACAAAAGATATGAAAAGAAAGGAAATCAAAGACTTACCCCAGCAGTAGTTCAGGGCTTGAAGATCGTCCGTGAGAGAGAAGGGAAACACACATGAAAGACAAACACTCTAACTAGACTGACTAACAGGAGAATTTTATTCACTGGCAGAATGCACGGTACATTAACATTAATACAAAAGAACATTTAATGGGGTCTATTCAGGACGGAGATAGATTATATAGCGTATTTCACAAAGGTAAAATGGCGCACACGCCATGTAATTCGGTCAAATACTACAGAAAAAGGGGAGCTTGCAACCATTGTGTTTTTTTGAAAAATTAAACCGAAGTAATTTAACAAGGAGGGGATGTCTTATTTGCCCAATGGAGACTTATTCGGTCCTAAAACATTTTACTACGGTACTGTTCCTGCCGCCTCCAACAAAAAGGCCACGTTGTTCGTGTTGGGGAGCGCTTTCTTAGCGCGTCGAACTTACGGGGTGAAAAAAGGTGAAGTGACGTCTCGCTCTTTCCAGACGGCTCGCCATCGCCAATTTTCTGGGCAACCCCGGGCACACGTCACAGGCAGGGAGGAGAAAGCGCCGCGATTGGTTCAAAGGTAAGCGCGGGCAGAAAACCCCTGACGTCATCCGGGGAATGATGAAACACTTTGCCGCGGAGGAGATGGCCGGATTGCCAGTGGCGCCCATGATCCTCATTATGAAGAGTTGGCGAGATGCACGAAAATCGCAGTGACTGTTGAAGAAGAAACACGTGGTGCAAGCGTGCCGCCATATTGGAAGCACACAAAAAAACTGGCTAGCCGGGGAAAACATTTTAAAAAGGAAAAGGGGGAAGAACCAGGAGTACACACATTGTAAAAATTAATACTTATGAAAGAAAATGCAAAACAGGAATACATGTGATATTTCCATCACAAAATAAATACCAATTTAAAAAATATTTAAATGCACCACTATTCATGTAGAGAAAATGATTTTTAAAAAGTTTACATGGTTTTCAGTTTGACAATTTTTTGCACATGATTTGTAAATACATGCATACTATTTTTCCTAATTTCGCTCAGCTCTTCTTCCCAAACATACATGTGTAGATCCTTTTTAATGATTAAAGATACTTTGTATATTCTCCAGTTTACCGTGATTTTAAGCGCAGCATAAGTTAAATAAAGTTTATAGCCTTGTCGTGAGACAGTGAAATTTGTAATCCCATTCCGTACTTCATTCATTTTCTGAAAGGCTCCATACTTCATTCTTACATGATATACAAGTATGATTATAAAGAGCGTTTTCTTTCAACTAGTAAATTACGTGCTTGATAAATGTTGTGGAGAAAAACGTTCTTTGAGGTAATATGTGTGCGCGCATTTCGCGAAATCAATTTACTTTGTAGAAACGTAATTCATAAACGCTACGTGAAAATACGGAGCAGAAAAATGGTAAGACACTAGGCATCTTTTTTAAAATTTCGTAATGATGTTTAGACGGAAATTTTTGAAATAATCCTAGTACATGAGTAAATAAGTTTATTTTATTAATGTAGCAACGGAAAACATTACCAGGGTATTAAATATGTGAAATTGTTTTCTGTATACCTAGAACAAATCATTAATACTTACTGTTTGTAAATTTAAAACAAAAGGCGATTTCTTTAGCGGGGTTACAGAAATTGTCGTCTACAATTATAAATGAAAGATATACCGAAAATGAACTATACGTAAATTTTCCTAACCACAATTATTGTTAAAGTCTCGTAATTAATACGGTGCAGTTTTCTTTCACGATAAGTTCGAAATGAATAAAAAAAACCAAAAAAAAAAAAAAAAAAAAAAGAAGAAAGAAAGAAAGAAAGAAATGCCAACTGTGACTCGAAATATGTTAAAAAATATTTTCTCTATCACACTGCGTTGTAATACAAATTTTACATTGAAAATTTTCACTTTAGAAAGAAATATTTTTTAAGATAATAGATTCCTCCTCGAATCACAAAAAGCAAAATGAAAAAAATAATGTGAACGCATGTTTAATGCAAATAAGACATTCAAAGCCTTTATTTTAAATAATCTTTCCAGCAATAAATTTAGATAAAGTTTCGTTTAAAAAAAAAAAATACTTTCAACTATGACTTTGCGACCTAGTCGATTATTCGACAAAATAAATGTCGAAGTTCATACATTTAGATCGAGCTGACAAGTTTGAATAATTCAACTGAAATTCGCTTAAAATTTCAACTCACCAATACCTGTTGTAAAGGGAAGGGGATCAGGGATGTCTTAGAGCTGTGCAGGCCTGTGCACCTGCTGTCAGCTGCTGTTCGTGCGGCTTGGCCTCGGGCTCAAATCAAGTTATCCCATGAATGTAAGTGTCCACATATTGGGATGTAAAATTGTTTTTTGAAATAATGATGATCTTGTACTTAGGAACAACTGAGATGAAGGACTAAAAAGATCCATAGATCTCGATAAACTCCCCCACACAAATCACTTCCAGTTGGGGAGAGGCCAAGGGCCATGTGCCTTTCCCTGAAGAACTGAGTTTAGACCACAAAATATTGACTGACTTTGTACATTCAAATAGATTTAAGAGAAAAGAAGAAAAAACATTTTGTGAACACCCTCAATTTTTTTTCTGGATCTACCACTGAACCCGACCTATTATTAAGGGCGCTGGTTAGTTAACTGCACTATAATGAGATGTCCATGATCCCTTGTATATCTCAGGTCTTAAAGGTTCTGCAAGTATTCGAAAATGGACTTCAAATAATGTAATTATCAAAAATCGGACATCGAAAAGGAAATTAGCATTGATCAATTTTAATTGAGGTCACAAATGAACATTTTCCGAATAGGTTCTGTCGGTTTTCATAGTGACGAACAAATATAGTAAAAAATTGCAAATCTGTATTTCGTTCCTGTAGTTATACTGTGAAAAAAATGTCTCGCCTTATTTTATTGAAATCGATGAAACACAAAGCACAGATTTGACATCAAGTCATTCCTATTATGTAAATAAATCATCGTATTTCTTAAAATTTAGCAAAATCTATGCATAGAAATTTTTTTTAGAAAATTGAGACATAGAATAGCTAATTTTTAGGGATCGACCGATACCACATTTTCGCCGATGACCGATACCGATACTTTACCTATAAATTCATTTTCAGAAATAGCCGATACCGATACTTAACCGATACCGATACCTTACATAATTTGTCATTTAAACCTACATCTGTATTCTGGGTAGTTTTTGTAACGAGAGTTTAGTTCTCGTTAAAATGAATAACAGAATGATGAAATTTGATTCCAGTAGAAAGCATTAAAAAGAAAAAGCAGTGGATACATTGAAATGTGATTTTACAGTAGTTCTAGTCTTTCTTTTCTATTCAAATCATGCCGCCGAATTTATAAAAAGCTGAGCACTGGGAAGCGTCTTAGTGTGCAGGTTCGCAATTCTTTCTCCTCGCGTGGCTGTCGATCAAGCGGTCTAGAGTTTTGGCCGATTTTCTCCAGATGTTACGTGTATATGCTTTAGACTCCCTTAAAAAGTCCTCCGCCCAACCCCCCCCCTTATAGGTAGATGTCCCTCATTTAGGCTTGACAGAACACAAACACAGAGGGGGAGAGTTAAAGGGATATATTAATAAGATAATGCATTTCATTTCCAGTGCCGACTGGTGCAAATATTTAAATCAATTTTTCTCAACCTCTATTTTGTCGCCTAATTGTTGCTATGAGCCAGATAAAAGGTTTCCATATTAGACCCAAAACAGCTTCCTGCTTGCTCTTACTATATGTGTCTTTCTTGGTATTTTCATTTAGATTTTCTTTAATTATAATTCTTTCACATATGAAAATATTTTTTAGATTACTTAAACTGCATTAAATTGTGATAATGTATAAACTGTACAGTATTATGTAAGTACATATGTATTTAGATATTGTTCATTAAATAATGTAAGTTCTTCCCTTAAAATGCATAAGTTCACATTAATTATTGGTTTTATTTATTTGCTCCAATTATTTAATCACTAAGTGAATTATTAAATGTGCAAGATTTCTGTTTAATATGAACTCATATGATCATTTTTAAGTTCTTTTTGAAAATCCGAATATTTTGATTCTCCGGACAGGGTTAAGCCACAATTAATCCGGATGATCCATGTATTTGATCTTTCCCGTACTTTCCCGATCTTTCCCGTTCCATCTATTTGATCTTTCCCATGTATTTGATCTTTCCCGATCTTTCCCGTAGAACAGGTATACACCGATTATTCCTGTACTTTCCTTACATATAAACCAAATACTATTCACAAGAAATATGTTTTTTACCCCAAAACTTGAAATAAACTAAATAATAATTAGTATTAGTAATTATACTAATACAGCTTCAACTTTATATTAACAACTTTTTAAATTATAATTATTAGATATTGATAATTATTACACTTCTCAAAACAGAATGATACACAATTCCTACGTTCTCTTATTAACCCTATAGATAATAAAATCATTAAATGTTTGATAATTCGTCCTTTTGATAGTGTGTAATGTTTTAAAAATGAATCATTTAACTTCTGGACCAACATAATTAATGCTCACGGGAGTCGCCAGTTTTCAAGTCACTGCCAAAAAGTTAACTTTGCGACACAAAAAAGGAATAAATTGTTTTTACATATAGGTTTCGTTTATAATTTTAGTATATTTAATTTTGTCATTGAAGCAGCTACAAAATGAAGAAAAATATTTTTGCTCGTTTTCAAGCTACGCCTTGGAGGGTCTAAATAAAAGATGCTTAAAAATGACGAGATTAAATGAAGGTTAAAGAAAAATCCAAAAATGATAAACTAAATTCAATTTTCAAGCCTTAAAAAAAGTTGCTACTTAAAGTATCCATATTTAATGAAATTGATCTTCAGTGTTTTTGTTTTTATGATCATTTTTAACGTGTTTTTCTGTGATTGATAAGAACAAATTTTATCTGTTTTAATTCTAAGCTCTGAGCAGGGGCGGCGTGGCACGGTAAGCAAGGTCTGGGTGCCATCGTCGAAAGGGGGCCATTTCGAACTAAAACTGAGTAAATCTTGATCAAGAGCAGTGGTTCCCAAACTTTTTTGTCCTTCTCTTCAAAAAATCTTCAACTAGATTTTTTTTTCGCGACCCACTACTACATAACGATAACCAATATAGGCTATATAAAATAGTATAGTTTTCTATATATATAAAATACTGAAATTTAATTTTTCCCACCACATTCTGAAGTTCTATAGCTAAATAGAAACAAATTCCTGAAACGTATTTCGAAGGCTGAAATATTACCCTTTAACACACATGGGACCGCCGGCCCGCGGAACATTTGAAAACTCCGTTATAAACCATTCAATATCCCATATAAATCTCAATTATACTGCCCGCCACTTCGCTAAAATCCGCAAGTTTCGCCCGCGACTTCACTAATATCCTAAAGTTTGGTCCACAACTTTTCAAAGGTTTCCCACACACATACCTGCTTTAACACTTTAAAGTTCGTCATCTCCTGAAATATCAAACGATGTCAGGGACCGTCTCCCCCATCAATTTCGATATCTAAATCATACCCAAGCCGAATCAGATGTCCTTGCGCCAATTTTTTAAAATAAAAATTTAAAGCATGTCTCTTAAGCGTGAAATCTATATCAAGAGCTAGACATTCTCCAACGATATCAAAAGCCTATATATACAGTAGAATCGCCCTATAACGAAAATTTTCATGGAAATGCAACTTTAAGGCTTAAATAACACTATAAACATTCTCCATAAAACTAAGAGCTTATCTTCCCATAGCGAATATCAGATTTACCTTAGATTTTTTTTTTGTTAGTTTTGAGGAAAATTTTAGTTCTCGAACAAACCACTAAGTGGAAGAGTAATAGATGATAAATGAAGACACTTCACCAGACTCCGATAATGAAGACACTTCACCAGCTCCCGATTATGACCTACTGGGGCAACGGGCATTGATAGATTTGGGGGCCCCAAACTATGAAATTTGTTATATTTTTCATAAAATTTTGATATAAAAAAGAATATTTCAGAAAAAAACCATTTAAAATTGGGGCCCCTTTCAAGTCGGGGGCCCTGGGCAAAGTCCCGATTTGCTCATATAACAATAAGGCCCTGTGCTTCACGACCAAAATTACATCAAACTTTAATGCTTCAACCTTTCAAAACCATTAAAAAGGGGTTTCCAAATGGAATAAAATGTGCCTCACTCTATTTTTAGCGGACTTTTAAAATGTGAA
>JAWZYV010015610.1:0-122332 GCA_038373885.1 Cheiracanthium punctorium | reverse complement strand
ACATGTGATGCATATTCTACACCTTACGAAATATTGTAACAATAGATTAAAGTTGTTACGAACTAATAGTATTTAAATATATGTAAAATTATGTCGCATACTTTTATGTCGGATTTTTGGGACTAATAATACAAATGGATTAAAAAAATATTAAAATCAATTTTAAATGCATAGTCTTGTTCCAAGTGAGTATAAATACATGGGTAATTTTTAATTCAATTTTAGAATAATTTAATTTTTTTTAATGCTGGGTAAATAGAAAACAATTTTTTTTAAAATCTAATCTTTTCGCAAAAGCGGCTTTTTACACATGCGCAGAATGCTTCATTGGAGTACTATGATTTTTAAAAACTTCCCGACAGGTAGTCAGGGTTCATGACAAGTTATGCCGAAGGCGATTCCACTCTAAAATTTAATGATTAAAACACTATGAAATTTCCGATTGTACTTTTGTGGTTGTAATTGTTAATTTTTAAATCTTTTCTTTTAAGTGATTATTGTAAAAAAATCATAGATTGTACATTTAACGCATCCTTTAAAAATACACAGCTACTGCAGAAGTCTAATTAAGATAAGTTTACAGCTTTAGATTGCAAATTATATTTTTTAATTTTTAAGTGCTTGTTTAGATTTCTGCTGTATGAGTGATACGAATGATGGTTAGGGGATATCTTACAATTATAAATTTAATTTTTTCTCTGTATATTTACTTTTTGAGGAAGCTTAACATTATAATAAAATTCTGTGTTAATAGCAAGTGACACTTTACGCCAATTCATTTCGTATGAAATGAGAACAAATTAATTACCTGTACAATTGTTCAATAACTGTTTTTTGAAACGTTACTGTTTTATTTATTTTTAAAAATTCCCGTCATAATTTGTAATTTATAGTATTCGTTCCTTATTTAAGCGATGAGGGCGTAGCTGGAGGAGGGAAATATCCGAATTGGTCCCTCCTTCAAACCCAAGTTTATGAATTTAAATGAACTACGGATTTTAAGGAAGCAGGTATCCTACAGTTTATCTTATATCATTATTGTAAACAGAAAAATTGCTAGGAAATTTTTCAAGCAGTGGAAATAGTCGAGCTATTTTAAAGGCGGGAATTTACTTGAAGAGTAGTAAATTTAGCGACTTAAAGAAATGAATAGAAAACAAGGACAAGCATAAAATTTCAAATGAAATTAAAAAATAACTAAATTTAAGTTAATCAATAAAAAATATGTAGGTTATTTTTTAAAAATTCATTTAAAGCATATCTGACACAGACACTATTACAACACATTGCAAGCATTCTGTGCAATTTCAAAAATAAGTTCGATGTTATTTAAAAATGGAGCCGTGAAAATGCGTATACTACTTAAAATTTGAAGGAGTTTTTTCATTTTCAATGCTTGAAATACGCTTGTAGAAGCCTTAAATATATCTCTCATTGAAGTATAGCAACTTTAGAATAAACAAGACATGCAATGAGCATTCTAATAAATGTAATAATGTTTTTTTTTTCCCTATTAATCACTAAATCTGATAATGGAATACAATAATACAGCGGTTCTCAACCTTTTAACATCGCGCCCCCCAACAAAGGCTAGGTCGCCCCCCCCCCCCGCCATTTTTCAGCATTTTAATCTTTAACAGAGAACATTTAGTCGAATTTTCTACGAAATAATGTTATAAGAAAAGTTTGAATGAACTTTTAAGCGAAAATGGATATATTTTTGAGTAAAAATGAGAATACATAAGATGATTTTTTAAAAACATGCTGCAATACTTGCTCTTTGATTTTCTCGCCCCCCCCCCCAAACGTTCTGCGCGCCTCACAGGTTGAGAAACGCTGCAATGATAAATGCAAATATTACTTTTGATTTCTTCAAATATTTTTTTAATGTAAATATGTTATAACTAGCTGCGTACCCGTTCTCCGAACGGTGGGAAACGCATATTTTCCTTAAACATATATAATTCGAATTAAACCCAGTAATTCGGAATCTCAAAACGTGAAAAAATACTTGAATCGTGACTCAAAGTTGACGTCATGAGTGCAAATTTTAGACGATTGCAACATGACACAAAAACTACGCCGATGTGACTGGCGATCAAAAAAGATAGAACTTTAGGGTATGCAGACAAAACTTTTCTCTTTCGAAAAATGCCCGATTTCTACATCATATAATTCTCTTTGTGAGGTTTATTTTATAGCATTAATATATAGTATATACCACAAAAATAATATTACATGATGTTGGCAATAATTTTATCTTGCATTTTTCAAAGCGTGGACAATGCATTAGGGCAGTTATGTTACACACGACTTTATTAAATTTTACCTGAATTAAAAAACCTACATGAAACAATGGATGCAACATTTACGTTTAAAAGACAAAAATGTACCCTGCTCCGGTGAAAATCATGTCGCTTTTGTAAATGAAAACGTTCGTGATGTAACTTCTGAGAAAAAAACTTATTACCCTTATTGAACTCTTGATGCAGTATCACACTTGTTACATAAAAGTGACGTTTATCTCACTGTCAATTCGCCCTAAATAAATAACTAATTTCATTTTTTACAGATTACAGTTGACCCCTTTATAACATGGGTCTACAACACGAATTCTTAGAACACGACGAAAACATTACGATCGTTTTCGTGTAACACGTTAAAAGAGACTCGTACAGCACGGTGAAATGAGACATATGTTCTGATATTATGACGCCTTAGCTCCTGTAATTAACATTCCTTTTGAATGGCAACACCAAACATCATTGCATTTTTACGGAGCGCGAATAAGTTTTGCCGCGATTATACCGCACAGTTCGCACTCCAGGTGGAGTATAGCGCAGGACCCGTACAACACGGATTCCTATGACACGGAACGTATCTACCGTGTTAGGGAATCTACTGTAGTTGCATAGTGTCAAATTCAATAGTTAAGAAAATTCTGGGTTGCCGTATTTAGTAATATTTCATCTCACCTTGGTGGCCGAAATGTATTAAAACCAAATATCCGAACTGTATCAAAAGTAAAATTTACTAAAAGAAAAATTTTTAATTTTGTATAACCCTCAGAACAACTTCGGAGTTTGCCATCTATGACGGTTTTTCATGACGTGACAACTGATGCTTGCGTACAGTGGCGTAGCCAAGGAGGGGAAAGGGGGTCACAACCCCCATGCGGAGTTTTTTGCTATACAAAAGGTATATTCTTCACTCCCTTATCGCACACACGTGTACATATATGTGAGTTGCAGTAGTCGTAACATTCCCATGAAAAATTTCTGGCTACTCCTGCTGAATCAATACACTTCAGGATCGCAATCTCCGCGGTAAAAAAAATGGTCTAAAAAATGTGACACCAGAAAATTCTGATTAACGCAATGGGGTTACACAAATACGCGCCGGACATAAGCTCTCCCGTCCGATGGAGCAAATACATTAGAGGGTATGTGCTGCTCCGGATAATCTGCCAGCAAAAATGGCGTAAAAAATGACATCCACAATCGAAGGAAATAAAATTAAAGGTATGTAGAATTGCATAAAAACTTCGATTATTTTTAAGGTGCAAGTCTGTTACAGTTCTATTTGTTTCACAATTGATGCGTTTTCACTTTTTCCATTCTTAAAAGCGTAGAAATGAGTGGTTTCACTTAATTGTAAAATTTAACAACTTAAGTGGCAACAATGGATTCCGTTGCTACGGAAACTATAGCAATGTTAAAAATAGAACATGAAATGAGTTATTCATGTTTACTTTGCTAGAACTGCCATATTGGCGAAATTAACACCACCAGTCGATGGCAAATAGCTCAAACTACAAATTAAACTTGACACAAACGAATGCGCAATACTCTGTTTGACGGAATAAAAAAAAAAAAAAAAATAATCTATGCATACGCTAGTGACATCGGCTCATCTCAATTGTGGAATGGAATTAATAATACGTACAGAGTTGCACTACATTTGAATATTTTTCGCCAACTTTGCTAAGAAATGTACTAAAGTAGGAATCAACAAACATTTCAATTCGTGTTGAGATTAATCACACTTACTCCCTGGTTTGTGTTTTGTATATGTATATTTGACTTCAGTAGTTTGGCAACGCTCTGGTTGTAGTAAGTACGTAGTTGTAGCTTGTACGTTGATGTGTAAGTGCACTGTCATGTGCGTTATTCTATTTTTTTTTAACTTAATAAAATCTTTTTATAACTTTCATCGGCCTCTGATGTCATTTTATCTTAACAGCAGAGCGTGGTTCTGATATTGAACACGTTTTAAGTGAGGAATTCTACTGCTTGAATTTTGTTCTAAGGTGAATAACGTGTAAGTGATATTTTGAAATGGCAGCACGTGATGATAACACTAAGTACTGTGTTGAACCGTTTAGCGGTAAGAACTTTGCTTTATTTAAACGTCGTGTTGAAGCAGTTTTTGCTGCAAAGGACCTTGAAAAATATTTGGATAGTGAAGCCGATGAAACGAAAGCTGCTGAGGTCAAGGATGCGAAAAGAGCGTACGCTTTACTGTTAACCCTTCTAGATGATACCATATTGGCAACTATGGCGACAGAATCTTCTGCTTGTCAGATGTGGACTAGTTTAAAGCAGAAATATCTAAAGGTTAGTGCTGTAAGTCAAATTTTAGTAAGAAAGAAACTTGCGACTTTAAAGAAACGCCGAGATGTCGGCATGCAGCAACATATTAATGAACTGTTGGCTATCGTGAACGAATTGCGACTCTCGGGTGCAGAAGTAAAGGATATGGATGTGGTTATTTACTTGCTGATGTCATTGCCTGCGGATTATGATGTTATTAAATCAACAATTGAAAATCAGCCTAACGAAATCCTTACGTTGGACTTTGTTATGCAGAGACTTTTGAATGCCGAAGAGTTGAAAGATGAAAAAAACTCCGATACTATTCGTGTTTCTGCATCAAGTGATAATGTAGCGTTTAGCGCGGATAAGCGAGACATAATTTGCCACAAATGCAAAAACAAAGGCCACGTTGCCAAGTTTTGTAAAAGAAAATTAGTATGCTTTGGCTGTGGACGTCCAGGGCACTACAGGAGGGACTGTAGATTTAAACAAAAATCCGAAGCTGCTGCAGTGACATTTATAGTTGGTGAGCCTGTTGAGAATTTCATTCTGGACTCTGGAGCATCCTCACACATGTGTAGTAAAGGTGAGTGGTTTGAAGAGATTAAGCCTTCTTCTGGAACTATTGAATGTGCTTCGAAAAGTGATGTTTTGAAAATAGAAGGTATTGGCGCAGTACCTGGAATATTAAATGGCAGAAAAATAATTCTAACAGATGTGTTGTATGTGCCTGACTTGAACGGTCAATTAATATCTGTTAAGAACATTCAGAAGACAGGCTGCAGTGTGACTTTTAAGAATGATGTAGCTGTTATTGAGAAGAGTGGTGAAAGGTTTGAATTTGCCAGACTAAATGAAAAAGGACAGTATGTGAGTCAATTTGAGCCCATTAAGGCTTCAACATACCTTGCAAATCATGATGCTGAATTATGGCACAGACGCATGGGGCACTCATCCAACAAAGTTTTAAAAGAAATGGGTTTGCCAGTTTCAGAGTCAAGTTTCTGTGAAGAGTGTATTATGGCAAAACATTCCAACACTCCAATGGGCAAAGGTCCTAGAAGCAGAGAGCGTATGCCAGGGAGAATGGTTCACACTGATATCTGTGGTCCCATTGATCCACCTACTAGGGAAGGCGAAAAATATTTTTTTTCTATCGTAGACGACTATTCAAGATTTTGTGAAGTGCACCTCCTGAAGCACAAAAGTGATATTCTTGATGTTTTCAAATTGTTCATAAAGCAGAATCCTGATCTCTACAAAATCCGGTGTGATAATGCCAAGGAATCTGTGTCTGGTGAACTAGCTCGCTACTGCAAGAGGAATGGCGTTATGATAGATCCTGCTCCACCTTATACACCTTCTTTGAATGGTGTTGCGGAGAGAGCTAATAGATATCTTCTAGAGAAGGCTCGAGCTCTAATGTATGAGGCAATGCTTCCAAAATCATGTTGGGGATATGCTGTACAGACAGCTGCATATCTCAAAAATCGAATTTCAAACCAGACTGTTGGAGATCTACCTTTTAAGCTCAAATATGGTGAGTCACCTGATTTGAACATCATCAAGGTTTTTGGATGTGATGCGTATATGAGAGTTCCTGATCACTTAAGAAAGAAGTTGGATCCAAAATCCAAAAAGATGATTTTTATTGGATACACTACTATGGGTTATCGTTTATTGGACCCAGTCACAAATCGTGTTGTGGTATCTCGAAATGTGCTATTCAGTGAAGAGAAAAAGAGATGTATTTCAATTCAGGATGTTTTCTCCATAGAAAGTAAAGATGACCCTGATAAAGAAGTGATCTCTGATGCAGGTGACGCAGAATCTAAATGTCTCGAAGAAAATATTAGGCCAAGAAGAAATGTGAAATTACCTGCCAGGTTAAATGATTACGTTGTATATGAAGCTAATACAGTAGCTCTTAATCCTGTGTCATTTCAGGATATAGATACATTGCCAAAAGAAGAGCAAGTCCTATGGTGGAAGGCCATGAATGAGGAAATGGAGTCTCTCAATAAAAATGAAGTATGGAAGCTGGTTGAATTGCCAAAGGATGAAAAACCAATATCCTGTAAGTGGGTGCTGCACATCAAGCGAAACAATACATATAAAGCTAGGCTGGTTGCTCGTGGCTTTCAACAGGAGTCAGGCATTGATTATTTTGAGACCTATGCTCCTGTTATTGGTATGTCATCACTTCGTCTTGTGCTGGCGATCATTATTCAAAAGAATCTTGAAGTCTATGCATTAGATGTGAAGACCGCATTTCTGAATGGTGATCTCCAAGAAACAATCTACATGGAGCAACCAAAGGGCTTCGATGACAACAGTGGACGTGTATGCAAGCTTCTTAAAAGTCTTTATGGACTTAAACAAGCACCCAGGCAGTGGTTCAAGAAATTCACTGATTTTATAATTCGCTTAAACTTCCAGCAGCTCAACTGTGAAGCATGTATTTTTGTGAGAAGATCTAAACAGTATGAAATCTTTATTGTTTTGTATGTAGATGACCTGCTTATTGCTGGATCTGATGATTCAGAGGTAAGAGTTGTGATTCAGTTGCTCAGAAATGAATTTGAGATGTCCAAGGCTGAAATTGCAAGTGAATTCCTTGGAATAAGTTTTAAATATCATCACAACAAACTTTCTTTAAGCCAAAAGGCTTATGTTGAGAAAATATTAAATAAATTCAGGATGGCAGATTGTAAGCCATCTGATACTCCTCTAGTGCCCAAGTCAACTACATCAAATTTTGTGAATAGTGAAAGGCTTCATGGTCCCTATCGTGAACTTATAGGTGCCTTACTGTACCTATCAATGGCGACTCGCCCTGAAATTTTATATTCTGTGAACCTTCTGAGTCAGATACAAGAACAACCCACTAATAGTGCTTGGGCTGGTCTGAAGAGAATTCTTCGATACTTAAAAGGGACATCTGAACTCCAATTATCTTTCTGTAGATCTGATAGTGATAATATTATGATTAATGTTTATGTTGATGCTGATTGGGGAGCAGATACATATGATAGAAAATCAGTTTCTGGGTATATTATTTTCTTTAATGATTGTCCTGTAACTTGGTCTGTTAGAAAGCAAACATCTATTGCTCTGTCCTCAACTGAGGCAGAAATTTTGGCTTTAGCAAAGGTTTTTCAAGATGTAATTGTACTATACAATGTAACTAAAGAAGTTTTAGGGGCTGATAACATTAATGTTTCAGTTTATGAAGATAATCAGTCTGCTATTAAAGCTATACTAAATGAAAATAATTGTGCTAGATTGAAACATTTGGATATCAAATTAAAATATGTTAGGGATATTGTAAAACAGTATAATATAGATATTTTGTATGTGTCTACTGAAAATCAATTAGCTGATCTATTTACAAAATGTTTACCTAAACCCAGATTATGTTACTTAAGAGATAAATGTAAATTAATGTGTGATTAAGGGAGGGTGTTGAGATTAATCACACTTACTCCCTGGTTTGTGTTTTGTATATGTATATTTGACTTCAGTAGTTTGGCAACGCTCTGGCTGTTGTTGTAGTAAGTGCGTAGTTGTAGCTTGTACGTTGATGTGTAAGTGCACTGTCATGTGCGTTATTCTATTTTTTTTAACTTAATAAAATCTTTTTATAACTTTCATCGGCCTCTGATGTCATTTTATCTTAACAATTCGTAAAACAAAAAATATATTAGACAGTATTAATTACGCCTTTCTAAGAGCTTCTAGTAAAAGAAACTTCCGTAGCGCTTCTTTAACAAATAAGAATCAATTATTTATTACACAGTACTTCGATCGCCAAAATGCCAATATACACCATTTTGCGAGATTTTTCTGTTTTCAGGAATCTTTGGAAGCATTGATTTAACAGCAATCAAAATGGGAAATAGTTATCTATCATTTATATAGTTCGATTGCCAAAAATTAATGCAGTCATATTATTGATAAGCAGCAGTTATTTAAATTATTAACTATAGCGGGTTTTAATCACCGTTAAATACCATGTACAAAATGCGAGAATTTCAATTTTCTGAAATTTGGCGGGATTCCTCTAACCTAAATCAGTTTACTCAATTTGGTGAAAATTCTATAGATCGTTTAAAATCGCCTTAATAACTGCATTATTTCTGTATGAAAAATCGAAGTATAGCGCCGTAAAATTTGTACTTGTTATTAAAAATACTATTTTGTTACGCTCTCAGTAATTTGCGCCAAGCCCAAATCTGTAGAAATCGGTAGAACCTACTACTTTCTCAAAATCGCCAAATGAGCCACTTTTTTTTTCGGCCAAACTAAAAAATATACATATTAGTCTCGGAAATCTCTCAATCCCTTATACTTTTACACAAAAACATTGAATTCCAGCTCTGATTTAACATGAGCGCAATATTTTAATTAAAAAATAACTTTGTAAATAATCTAAACAGAAAAAAATCATTATTCTTTTATTTTTACTGCAGGATTCTAAATAATTTAATAAAATAGCCAAACATGGCAACCTCGATGCTTATTTCTCACTTTTTGACTACAGGGGTTACAATCACGGAATTGCGGAGAGCAAAAATTAGCGTTTTTGACGGGGTTTTTTATGAATATCTCCTAAACTAATTCGAATTTCGAAATTTAAATTAGCGGAGGTTCTTTCTCGAAATTTTCCGAGTTCGTGGACACCTCGTTCGAAATTTTACTCCCAGCCGTTTAGGAGGAGAGGATGCTACACACACACACACACACACACACAGACGCGCACAGATTTTAATAGTATAGACTAGCTGCGTGCCCGTTCTTCGCACGATAGGAAACGAATATTTTACTAAAATCTAATCGTAACTATCTATGCAAAAGCAAAATGTCAAAAAGTTCAAGTAGTCCTTTTGTTGAAACTACCGTGGAATATATTACGCAACGTAGGATTATGGTTTATTTAGTTATAAGACGATCGTTTAAAAATAATGAATATAACACTTTTAATTTCACGAAATAGTTATTAACGTGGTATACTGTTCTTTAATCCATATTATCCAAACAAATCTACTATTACTACCAAAGAAAAAAATGAGAATACTATCTATTACTTATATTAATATTACCTATATTCGTTTCTCAGTCTTTAATGCTCAATTTAAAGAAACAGATTAGATATTTTAAACCAATGACGCCTTTCTACTTTTTGGTGATTTTGTGAAATTTATGCATTGCCATGAAAACAGATTTCCATATATTTTTAAGCATAATTCTTGTCTGATTGGCGTATTTAGCACAGCAAAATATCTCATCTCGCAGTGGTGGAACACATCCAAACTGTACCAATTTAAATATTATTTAAATCCACCATGGTTCAGACTCGTGAAGACATCAAACTGTGTAATCTCGAGGAACTATTTGGAATCGCTCAAATTGAGAACAGGGCGTTAAATTGTGTTGCAGAGTTTACGAATTTCAGACAACTTTTAATTTATGACGTCACGTTCTGACCAGGGTAGTCGAATTTAGTCATTTTGCGCAGTAGTTTTCAAACGGAGTAATATTGAAACATACGACGTTGAAAAACTCTCGCTTGCAACAGAACTTTATTAAAGTTAATTTGAGAGATATTGGGGTTATTCCTAGCTAATCGGTATTTCAAATATTTTCCGTATCCATATTGCTAATGATGTAACTTTTCTGCAAGAGCTTGTTAAGTTGCTAAAATTTAACAAAATAAGAGTATATCTAATATTGATAATATACCGCCAACAGTCGTCCAAATTTGGCGACATTTTGCACGATTTTTGGGAATACATACAACGACCGTCGTCAAACCGATAGCGAATACTATGAATTATGTTAATTAGTATTTTGCATCTTGTGCCGACATTTGAATTTCCCACGATTTAAAAAAATGCAAGATTCCTTTCGTTATTATGGTTTCTGAAAAATCACAAAGCTCAAAAATCGCTAAGGGTAACACACGCATTAAACAAAATACTTTGAATTTTTATAATAGTAATTTTTGCGTAAAAATCTTTTAATGTAATTAGATTTCTAATTCATTTTCATGAGGTCAAAATGACATCATTCTCAGTTGCGATATCTAACATGAATTAGTGAAAGAAGAAAGAAAAAACACGTTATTATATTTCCTACAAAATCTGATAATCTGGGTGGAAGTTTATTATTTCGCTCGTGGTGTAATTTTTTGTCAAAACTTGTTAACCAGGATTTTTTAATGCATTTTTACAGTGACATAAAAATGACGTCAGTCTCACTTGAATTATTGAAAGCAATAAATAAATAAATCTAACTTTGTTAACTATGCTCACGAATGTGCGGAAATCGGTTATTTGAGTAGCTTTCTACCCTCAAAATTGCGAAAAATCGTAAAAAGTTAGAGAACTCGGACGTAGAGATGGGCGGTTCGACTCATTTTACTGATTCGAATCTCGACTCACTCACTACTTCGATGATTCGAATCAGTGATTCGAATCTTGAATCAATAAAACAACTAAAGAAATTTTCCCTCTCTCTGCGCCGAAAGCCGTACTATTTAAACACCCTACACCCATTCATCGGGTTTCTTCTCCCGCTGAGTTCTCGGGCAGTTAGCATCTCTCTCTCCTTGCTCCAGTAAAACTAGTGTTTAAACTGCCCGAAATGAAAATACAGGGGAGCTTCGTATGACCCCCTGGGCCTGTAAGATTAAAAGGTTAAGTTTGGTGTCAAAGTATTCGAAATTTTATGTATCGATGAGGGTCTACGTCTAGGGGGGGTCGAGAATCAATAGAAACACGCTCCGATGGATAGTTTCCGAGATATACGTTAATTAATTATGGTAATTAGACTAATTAACCATGATTGAGGCTTAAAAGGACTGCAAACATGTAGAAATTGGCTCTGGGATGGTTTCCAGACTTTGGAGTTGCCGCCGGAGGAGGCTAGTGTTGAAAATGCCCAAATTGAAAATATAGGGGAGCTTCGTATGACCCCCTGGGCCTGTAAGATTAAAAGGTTAAGTTTGGTGTCAAAGTATTCGAAATTTTATGTATCGATGGGGGTGCACGTCTAGGGGGGGTCGAGAATCAATAAAAACGCGCTCCGGTGGATAGTTTCCGAGATATACGTTAATTAATTATGGTAATTAGACTAATTAACCATGATTGAGGCTTAAAAGGACTGCAAACATGTAGAAATTGGCTCTGGGATGGTTTCCAGACTTTGGAGATGCCGTCGGAGGAGGCTAGTGTTTAAAATGCCCAAATTGAAAATACAGGGGAGCTTCGTATGACCCCCTGGGCCTGTAAGATTAAAAGGTTAAGTTTGGTGTCAAAGTATTCGAAATTTTATGTATCGATGGGGGTATACGTCTAGGGGGGGTCGAGAATCAATAAAAACGCGCTCCGATGGATAGTTTCCGAGATATACGTTAATTAATTATGGTAATTAGACTAATTAACCATGATTGAGGCTTAAAAGGACTGCAAACATGTAGAAATTGGCTCTGGGATGGTTTCCAGACTTTGGAGATGCCGTCGGAGGAGGCTAGTGTTTAAAATGCCCAAATTGAAAATATAGGGGAGCTTCGTGTGACCCCCTGGGCCTGTAAGATTAAAAGGTTAAGTTTGGTGTCAAAGCATTCGAAATTTTAAGTATCGGTGGGGTGTTGAGTCTAGGGGGGGTCGAGAATCAATAAAAACGCGCTCCGATGGATAGGTTCCGAGATATACGTTAATTAATTATGGTAATTAGACTAATAAACCATGGAGCTGTTTTTTCTGCGATGAGAGAAGAAATTTTTTGCCATACAAAATGTATATTCTTCACTACATTATCATACACACGTATACATATATATGAGTTGCAGTAGTCATAACCCCCCCCCCCCATGAAAAATTTCTGGCTACGCCCCTGGACGGCCTGTATTTTTTCCCTTTATCGAATTCGAGATTTCACTGAAATGAAAATGGGAATATCGGATATTTGATGTTGAAATAAAACCGATATGTCGATTTTTGGCCCAGTCCTACTGAGGGGCTGCTGCCCCCCCAAAAAAATGGGACCCTTTACTTAGCTTACAATTGAACTTTATCTTTAAATTTGATACCCAGCCCACCCCGAAATAAAATCCTGGCTGCGCCACTGTCAATAACACTAACTACGCCACTGCTTTAGACCCTTATTTGTATTTCTCTGAATTACGAAAGAAAATAAAATCATTCCCCTTAAACGAAAAACAAGGTAAAAAAAAAAAAAAAAAAAAAAACGAAATCTGCTGCAATAAAGCGAAATGTTATTTTGCTTACTACAAAGTCCTTTTGTGAGAGCGCTTATTACCGCCCCTGTATCCTTCATTAAAAGTGACAAGCACAATCCTAACTTTATTTCATTCTATTTCCCTTCACATGAAAATCCGCCACCATGTAAACTTAACGTTCCGTTTTTTTTTTTTTTTTTTTTTTTTTTTTTTGAGGGTGGGGGCAGGGGGACGAGGATATTGAAGTTAAAAGTAGAAAAGGGATGTTTCATTAAATTTTAAACAAATATTAAATCAGCCAGACAAGTTGGAAGGAGGGATTTTCTTAATTTATTTTTCGGGGGGGAGATTGACCCCTCTTGCCCTTAGGAAGTAACGCCTATGCCCCCCGCCAAAAGCAAACGATGTTCGACCCACTCCACACCCACAGACAGATAAAACTTTAAATCCGACCACCAACCAAGAAATGAAACACCAAAGATTCGAAAAAAAAACTTCAATTAAATGAAACATCCTTTCAACTCTTTTCGACTCCTTTCAACTCTGAGTCGATAGAAGATTCGAAAAAACCCCTCCAATTAAATGAAACATCCTTTCAACTCTTTTCGGCTCCTTTCGACTCTGAGTCGATAGAAGATTCGAAAAACTAACGAATCTCAACGATAGTATACAATCACCGAAACAGAGCGAAACACAGAATCAGTAAAGATTCGTTGCTGCACCAACTCAGTGACCAACTCACCCACACCCACTTATTTACTGTTTCAAATCATCTATCGACTCAGAGTCGTAAAGAGTCGAAAAGAGTCGTAAAGAGTCGAAAATAGTTGAAAGAGTAAGGGAAAATCTCTGGGAACGGCAAAGGGAAAATAAGTTTTTCTTCCCTTCGCACTTGGAATGTATTTCCCTGGAGGGCTTGAGATTCGAATCAGTAGAGAGTGAGTGTAAAGACTGAGCCACTCAGTCCCAAGATTCGAATCACTGATTCGACTCATCGAATCATTGGCCATCTCTACTCGGACGAACAAACAAACATACTTTCACATTTATATAATAGATTGCATGAAAACTTCGATTATTTTTAAAGAAGCGCAGATATGTTAATGTCCTATTTTTTTCATATTTAATGCCTTTTCATTTTTCGAGTTTTAAGAGATGTAGATATTAATGATTTCACTTATTGTTATATTTAACAATTTAAGTGGCAACAATGGATTCCGTTACTACGGAAACTGTAGCAATCTTTAAAATAGAACATGAAATGAATTATTCATGTTTACTTTGCTAGAACTGCCCTATTGGCGTAATTAACGCCACAAATTGATGGTAAATATCTAAAATGAATCACAAATTAAACTTAACAACAAATTCAAAAATTTATGTACTTTCAATCCTTACAATACCCACAATTTTTAACGGGCCGAAAAACCATTCTTATTCACCTCCAAAAGCAAAGAAAAAAGAAAAGAATTCCGATTTTATTACACCTTGTTTGGTGGGATTTAAAAAAAATATCCAAGCATACGCTCATAATATCGACTCATTCCAATCGGGGAATGTGATTAGCAGCACAACCGCGAGAACACACTCTATTAAACACAGCGTTACACTATATTTGAATATTTATCGCCAGCTTTGCTAAGAAAGGTAAAGTAGGAATGAACATACATTTTAATTTGTAAAGCAAAAAATTTATTAGACAGCATTAGTTATATGCCATTCTAACAGTTACCAGAAAAGAAATTTCCGTAGCACTGCTTTAACGAATAAGAATCAATGATTTTTTACACATTCGATCGCCAAAGTGCCAACATACACCATTTTGCGAGATTTTTTTCAAGGAATCATTCGAAGCATTGAAATAACGGCAACCAAAATGGGAAGTAGTAATCTATCACTCATATGGTTTGATCGCCAAAGTACAACAGGCATCTACTTGAGAAGGAGCAGTATTTTAAATTATGAACTATGTGTTAATGTATTTTATTCATCGTTAACTATCATGTACAAAATGCGAGAATTTCAATTACCTTAAATTTGGCGGAATTTCCCCTCACTTTGATCAATTTACTTAATTTGGTGAAAATTCTCAAGTTAGATCGCTTAAATTCGCCTTAATAACTGCATTATTTCTGCACTAATCACTGCTAAATTAAAAAAATTAAAGCTAAACTCTAATAAAACCTACACTTGTTTTTAAAAATACTATTTCGGTACGTTCTCAGTAAATTGCGCCAAGCTTAAAACTGTGCAAATCGGTAGAACCTACTACTTTCTCAAAATCGCCAAATCAGCCATTTTTCCCCTCCAAACTAAACAATATACATATTAGTCTCGGAAATCTCTCAATCCCTTATTCTTTTACACACAAAAAAACATTGAATTCCTGCTCTGATTTCGCATGCACGCAGTACTTTAATTAAAAATAACTTTGTAAATAATCTAAACAGAAAAAAAATTATTTTTTTTTTATTTTTACTGCAGGAGTCTAAATAATTTAATAAAATAGCCAAACATGGCAACCTCGATGCTTATTTCTCACTTTTTTGACTGCAGGGGTTACAATTGCGGAATTACGGAGATCAAAAATTAGCGTTTTTGGCGGGTTTTTTATCAATGTCTTCTAAAATAATTCGAATTTCGAAATTTAAATTAGCTCAAGACCTTCCTCGGAATTTTTCGAATAAGTGGACACCTCGATTGAAACTCAACTCCCAGCGGTTTCGGAGGAGATGATGCTACACACAGACAGACAGACGCGCACAGATTTTAATAGTATAGAAGATTGTCTTAGATTTAGAGGCTCATTTTTACATACACTCCCAATATTTATCGGTTTATCTAAAATGTGGAATTTTGAAATTGATGTAGAGATACAGACACCTTAAACTCACTTTCAGCTCATAAATACTGTGAGAAAGAGGGTGGAATTCTCCGCCGGTGGTTCACGAAATCGTCGGTTGTTAGCTACCAACTGGGCAGAACCAGTTGTTTGGTTACCGACTGCGATAACAACTCCGGAGGGAAACGGGAGGTCTTTTAGCCAATCACATGAACCCCATTTCGCTCCTCCTTAAAACTCCACCTCAAGGCGGGGCAAAGTTAACGACTGCGAAAAATTAACGACGAGCGGAGAATCCAGCTGCTAGACCGTCGGCCTCCCACGAGAACATTAAATTTTGCTAGCCTTTTTCCAAACCTCAAGGTTTCTTTTTTCTTTCGCGCGTGGGTGTGCGTGCCGCCCTTAAATTTGGTCATTAACGTGTTGTGCGCTATTTTGCCCCCCCCCCTTAAGTGCCTTAAGGAAACATATTGCGGTGGGCGGGGAAAGGGCAAGCTTTTAGTTTTGGGATACGCCCCTAACCATTTGACAGATCTTAATATTAGTAAAAAGTATATATATATATATTATATTTATATATAACACGCATTCTTTATATTTTAAATTGGAAATGAGTTTCCGACAGTTTGACGGTGATGGATTCAGATTAAAAAAATTTTTGGACGAGGCATCATTAAACATTATATATACATTTGTTTAAACGGAATGTTCGATAGAGTAAACTATTATTTAGTTTACTCCAAAGATATGTATTGCCCTTTTTTTGGAACCGTTGCTTTAGGTAGATGCAATAAAATTGGCTTTTTGTTTTTTCTAAATTTTATACGACAGATGAAAGCAGAAAATTTAATCATCAGCTGCAGCCGTAAATTTATAATCGTTATGTTAGTAATAAAACCATGATTTATATAACTCTTGAAACCTTTGGTACAAGTTTCGTAGTGCGTTGTTATTGCAGAACGGTGATAGGTTTCTTTAGATGTGTAAAGTAAAAATAAACGAAAATTCTAAGGGGGAAAAAATGGAAGAAATGATCGTATAAGAAAAGAAGCTAAATATACAGCATAATTCTGAAATCTAATACGTAAATGTGCACAGTACACGATTATGCAAAGATATACGACCGAAAATTTTGTAAAAGAAAATGAGGAACAAAATAAGAGTTTCATCAGCCCTGAAAGTAGTTAATTGAATTCTGATAAACTAGTATTGCATTCTAACATAAAATTAAATTTAAAAAAAAAACTCGGCTGTTCGAGCCTCCTCAAGAGGATACCCCCCCCGAACCCCCCTAATTTTTTAGTTTCAGTTAGATATTAATTGACTATGTCATTTTATCTCTCATCTTTCGCGTATTTCGCCTGGTAACTCTATGTTGAAATTTTTATGATTGTAACCTATTTATAGAAAAGAAGCTTACGAAATATTATAACAATAGATTAAAGCTGTTGGGAACTACATAATAGTATTTAAATATATGTGAAAAATACATGTGATGCATATTCTACAGCTTACGAGATATTGTAACAATACGTTAAAGCTGTTGTGAACTAATAGTATTTAAATATATGTAAAAATATGTCGCATACTTTTATGTCGCATTTTTGGGACACATTTTTCATACAATTTTCAATAAAGGGAGTGAGGGATAAAATGACATAGTCATTAAAATACATGTGATGCATATTCTACACCTTACGAAATATTGTAACAATAGATTAAAGTTGTTATGAACTAACAGTATTTAAATATATGTAAAATTATGTCGCATTTTTGGGACAATTTTCAAAAAAGGGAGTGAGAGTTAAAATACATGTGATGCATATTCTACTTCTTACGAAATATTGTAACAATATATTAAAGCTGTTGTGAACTAATAGTATTTAAATATACTAGTTGTCTACCAGTGGTGGAAATTCGACCATAAAGCATTATTTTTTTTTAATTTGAGTGTGAATAAAGTTGTTCTGTCAAAGAATGTGTCTCACCATTCCATATACACTAGAACCTTCTAAAGTGACCACATTGGCTAAGAGACTATCTTTCTTTAGTGGCCACTTTTGTACAATTTCACTTTACACCTCCACACTTTTCTGTGAAGACGGTGTCTCTCTATTCTAAAAAAAAGTAAAGGCCGCTGTCAAAGCTTATGGACCTATCGCCTCCTAAACCGTAGGGATTTGAGTTTCGACTAAGGTGCCCACAGATTCGAAAAATTCCGAGGAATTTGCTAAGCTGATTTAAATTTCGAAAATCGAATTATTTTAGAATATATTAATAAAAAACTGAAAAAATAAACCGAATGGTTGCCAGATTTGTCATAAAATCATTCATTCCTTTGCAACAAAGCGTTGCCAAGTATCTAGAATCGCGTGAAATTTACAAACATGAGTTAGAATTACGCTCATTTTACGCAAATGTTCGTCTGTGCTCTAATTTCCGTAAATATGCATCGATTTCTACGAAATTTATATATTTTACTCTTATCTACTGTACCATGTGCCCTATTGAAAATGGTTTTTGTAGCATTTATAGTTTTTCTACAGGACAACTCAACATATTCCCAATAGATTGCATTCTATGAGAAGTTATTCTTTAAAGCATATCATCCTACTATATAGTTACGCTGATCCCTGACTCAAGATAAAACTCATTTCCCCCATTACTGCAAAAAGATTACGAAATTAAGCACTGAAAAGCCTAATAATATCTACACCATTTGTACGATCCGCTTGAAATTTTCCATAAATATGTATAGAAATATAGAAAATAGTATGCGCTATTTTAAAAATCTGAAAATCCACCCGTTCCTTCATTTTTAAGCGATTTTTCGCTCTTTTCAGATCCATTTTATTTCCGAGAGTAAAAAAAGTTAATCATTTGCGGGACAAAAGTAGCTGTTGCAAGTGAGTATGACATCATATTGATGTCACAATTATCCGGATTTTTCCTGATTTATGAGTTTAATTTTTTTTTATAAATAAAATTATTTCTACGGGATTGCGAAGGTATTTTATAGTAGTGGACACTCTCCATAGCTGCTTGCTTAGGTCTTTGTTACGCGCAACTAAGTTTCAATAATGTAAACATCGGAAATTTGGTAAAGCGCAGCGATCCTAACGGTAAAGGAATAAAACATTTCCCGCCCTGACTCTTAACCAGTTTTATGTTTTTAATTTTGCAACCTAGCATGTGAACGAGATTATAAACACCAGCACTCAATTTTAATATTTTGTTTCACATTTGCTAACATGGCTGCCTTAGCAACAAATGAATAAAAAAAAGGGGGGGAGTTTCTATCTTGAGATTATTAAAATACATGGAGTTCATATTTGTCAACGAAAAGTTTTCGTCTGCTACGGTGTATATTTACATTAGAAAATAACTTTGAATTGATTACTGAGTTTTTTGTGTAAAATGAATTTTAATTTTATTATGAGTTTAACGGTAACTTGAACCTGTGTTAAAATTTATCCATCCATGAAATAAACGTAGTAAAGTTCCGTCGACATTATCAACGTATTATGTGATGATGAATTAACAAACGCACCAAACTCCATGGTAATAAAACCGCGAAATTTGACTCGAGCTGAAGTATAAAATATGTACTCGAGAATGAGGGCACGTTACAATAATGAGAAGTGCGAGGATTCTAAAGATTTAATTTAGTTTTATATAAAATTTTGTTGGGAGTGTTTTTGTTTTGGACGCCTGATAAAACTGGCGTTGGAACTGTATGATTTATGTTAGAGTAATAAAGGTTTTTATGTAAGTCCCATAAATTGCTTTGCCTTTTGTTGAAATTAAGCTAAAAAAACCCGTACTGGCGCAGCAGCGATAGGATCAGAACCTAGGAAGTGGAGAAGTTATTTAGTTGTGAGAAGAGCCATGTCGTTTTTAAATAAGGGAAAGAAGGAAGATTTAATTAAGTTAGCGGAAGAGATCGGTGAAAATCCTTCACCTGGTTTGTTACTACCGGATCTAAAGAAAATGATTACCAGTAGCAATATTTATGAAGAAGATTTAGAATTGGTAAAGGAAATGCTTAGTTCATTTATTGAAGAAAGAAAACAACAGGAACAAAGAGAATTTGAACGGGAACAAAGAGAATTTGAAGAAAGAAGAGAAAGAGAGCAGAGAGAATTTGAGGTAAGAAAATTGGAAATCGAGGCAAATAGTAGAATAGACTTGTCAACAAACGTTAGAGACGAAAATTTTAGAGACGCTGGGAAAGCAAGGTTAGAATTATTCAAGTACACACCTAAGTTTGACCCGTGCGAATCTGATATTACATGCTATTTAACGATGTTTGAAAATCATGCTAATAGATTGAAAGTAGATAACAAGGAATGGGTCTTGTGTTTATTAAATTTATTACCAACGGAAATTGTTCAGCTGATTAATAGAGAACCGGTAGAGAATGCAGAAAACTATGAGTATATAAAATCGATTTTGTTAAGACGATTTAAATTAAGCCCTGAAAGTTTTAGGAGGAAATTTATGACCCATCAAAAAGTGCCAGAGAAAACGTGGAGAGATTTCTGTTTTGAAATAACTAACTATTTTGAAGAGTGGGTAAAAGGATTAGAAATCGAGGATTATGACGGGTTGAAGAAATTGATTATCGCTGACCAAATCAAGAGGAGAGTTCCACATGAAATACGTGAGCATTTTTTGGACCAGTGGTCTAAGTTGATAATCCCGTCTGAGTTGGCAGATAAACTAGACGAATATGTTAACGTCCATGATTTAGCGAAGAGGTCGTGGGGAGGTGATTCGAAAAATAAAGGTAATGAGAGAACTTATGAGCGTCCAATGGAACAAGGAGCTAGGATGACGTCGAAGTCTCCGTCTCAAACCATTCCTAAGTGGGTTCAGAAACGTCAAGATGAAACGTTGGTTAAACGCAGATTTAACCCCACATGCTTTAGTTGCGGTAAAGAGGGGCATATTTCTCAGTTCTGTGGGCAAGGACGACAATTTAAAAGTAATATGACGAATACTCAAAACAATACTTTTACTCGACAAATTTCACAACCGAAAATAAACACTGTAAGCGCTGATACAGCCGAGAAAACAGATGTGTTGACAGCAAAGATCTCCGTTCCATTATCTGAATCAAGTAATCACAAAAAATTGGATGACCTAATTGAGGTTAAAATTAAATGTGGAAAATCAATTTTTAATGGTATAGTGGATTCTGGTGCACAGATATCTGTAATTCGCGAGGAATTAGTACATGGTACGCCTTTTGAAGGAGAAGGACAAATAGAGTTATCGTCCGCTTTTGGCGATAATGAAACAGCTCCACTTCGGACATATGAGATGAAAATCCACGATGGTAAACATGGCGATACAGCAATTATGTGTGCCGTTTCAAAGAAACTTACCAGTGATATGTTAATAAGTCGTTCAGCTTTTGAGATGCTAAATGAGAACATTGAACTTTATCATAATAAACAATTATGGCAAGAAACAGTTTCAAATGTGGAAGTAGAAACTGTAGGGAAATCGGAGGAGGACGTAAATGTACAAATATCTTCGGATTTGAATTCCACTACGCCGAATGTGAATGTCTTGACAGCAAGTGAGTCTGCGAGTAGAAAGCTAGATGCCATTTCAGAGTTGGCGAAACTTCAAGGCGATGACGAGACACTCAAGACATGCTTTGATTGGGCGGAAAGGCAAGAAAATTCGTATCTCATTGATCAGGGAATACTACAGCATAAGGATTATGTCTGTGGAGAAGAAATTCAGCAAGTAGTAATTCCAAAAGAAAGAAGGAATTTTATTTTAAGAATGGCACATGAGATACCGTTGGCAGGACATCTAGGGGAAAATATGACTCTACAAAGAATCAGATATTCATTTTACTGGCCTAATATCAGGCAAGATGTAAAGTTATACTGTCAAAGTTGCAAAGAATGCCAATTGAGGAGAACTAGCACCTATCGGGATCATATTCCCATACAGCCTATCGTTAGGCCTGAAAATCCTTTTGAAGTCTGGAGCGTAGACTGTATAGGACCACTAGAGCCTGCATCGAGGAGAGGACATCGATATATTATTTGTGCCGTGGATTTATGTACTAAGTGGGCCGAGGCAATTCCAGTGAAAGAGATCAGTGCCAAGACAACGTGTGACGTTTTAATGAAGATTTTCACTCACACCGGTTTTCCAAAAGTGATATGCACCGACCAGGGTACGAATTTCGCTTCCAAGCTGACTCAATGATTTGAAAATCTATTAGGGGTGGCGCCAGGTTTTTCGACACCCGGACATCCGGAAAGTATGGGGGCAGTAGAACGATGAAATAAAACTCTTAAGGAGATGATGAATAAAAACATACAAGAGTATGGGAGAGACTGGGATATACATATACCATATCTCATGTTCGCGTATCGTGAAGTGCCACACAGCACCACGGGGCGCTACCACTATCACCATTTCAATTGGTTTATGGGCGGTTACCACAAGGACCATTATCTTTATTGAAAAGTATTTGGACGGGAGAACGAACTATCCCAACGACCGCGTCCAGACCAGTCACTAAATATCTTGAAGATTTAGTTGAAAATATACGTAAAGCTAATGAGATCGCTTCCGAAAACACCGAGAAAGCTCAAGGAGAATACGTTTCCAGGTATAATCTCCGTGCGAGAGAAAAACAGTTTGCCATTGGCGACAAAGTGTTGATATTACTCCCATCATCAACTCACAAACTTTTAAGCACTTGGATTGGACCGGCAACGGTAATTCAAATCACCAGACCGCATTCGGTAAGAGTTGAATTAGAGGATGGTAGTACTAGAGAGCTACACGTGAATAAAGTACGACCGTATGTGCAGAGGGTAAATCACATTGGTGTTGTTTGCGAAATGGATGAAGAATTTGGCGTAATCCATTACGCGCCTACTGATAAAACAAAGAAAGAGGTAGAGGTCATCCGAAAACATTTGGAGAAAACTAGAAATCATAATTTAACTGAAGAGCAAACCCAAGAGTTATTTGATGTACTGAAGAGATATATGGACATTTTTAGTTCAAAGCCAGGACATGCCAAAGTCGACGGGCATTATGTTAAAGTTACGGAGAACTGCACGCCAAAGAGACTCAAACCGTATCGAATACCCATCAGTTTACAAAAAGAAGTTGATCGCCAAATCGAGGAGCTAATTGAAATGGACCTACCTCATTGAACCAAGCGATAGCGAATGGGCACATCCTGTTGTTTGTGTTGCCAAAAAGGATGGAAGCGTTAGGTAATGTATTGATTTTAGACTATTGAATAGTTTCACGGTGCCTGATTCATATCCCATGAAAATCGCCAGGGATTTAATATTCAAAGTAGGACAAGCTGCATTTATAACCGTCATAGACTTAACGAAGGGATACTGGCAGATTCCCATGCATGAAGAATCCAAGCATTTCACCGCCTTCGTAACACATTCGGGGCATTATCAATGGAAAGTCTTACCTTTTGGGATGAAGAACGCCGGAGGGACATTCCAGAAATCAATGGATAAAGCATTATTCGTACATCGTGATTATTGCTGTGCATACATTGACGACGTAGCCATTTTCTCTAACAGTTGGGAAGAACATTTAAAGCATATAAGCCAAGTCTTTAAAACATTGAGGGAAGTAGGACTTACTGTGAATCTTGGAAAATGCGAGTTCGGGAGAACCCAGGTAAAATTTTTGGGCCATATTGTAGGTTCCGGTCGGCATACACCGGATCCGGAGAAGATTGAACCTGTAACGAGGATATCAAGGCCTACTACCAAGAAAGAGCTAAGAAGATTAATCGGTCTAGCAAGTTATTATAGGAGTTACATACCACAATTCGCGCAAATAATTTTGTCACTAACAAATCTAACCAAGAAGAAAGTACCGATTACTATACCTTGGGGCTCCGCTGAGGACCAAGCGTTTACTCGATTGAAAGAGGAATTGATGAATATACCTATCTTACACACTCCAGATCTTGACAAGCCGTTTCAGTTGTACAGTGACGCATCGGCTACATCTATTGGCGCATGTCTCGCACAAAAGGACGCCAAGGGAGAGGAAGTCCCTATTGCTTTTTTCAGCAAGAAACTAAACCCCAGAGAAATGAAATGGTCTACGATTGAGAGAGAAGCATATGGAGTTTTAGAAGCACTAAAAAAAATTGATACTTGGATATTTGGCGCGGAAATCCAGATCGTATCAGATCATAACCCCTTAACATATTTGACAGATGGCCTTCCACACAGCGCCAAATTAACAAGGTGGGCTTTAGCGTTGCAGCGATACAATTTGAAAATTACTTATCGAAGGGGCGTTCAACATGGAAATGCTGATGCATTATCCAGGCTCAAGTTAGATCCTTCTTAATAAAGTAGGATCAGGTTTATGTATTTTTATATTCAATCGTGTTATTGTAAATTGAATTATTACAGTGTATTATGAGGATATAATTATTTATTTTTCGAACCTGTTTAAAAAAAAAAATATTAATAATACAGTGATCCGGATAATCAGGTACAGTTCCAATAAAAGATCGTAAACAAAGATTTTCTTTCAGCAGCATCGTCACTCCTGTGACGGATGTGCTTTCCCCCCATGGGAGTAGTAAAGTTCCGTCGACATTATCAACGTATTATGTGATGATGAATTAACAAACGCACCAAACTCCATGGTAATAAAACCGAGAAATTTGACTCGAGCTGAAGTATAAAATATGTACTCGAAAATGAGGGTACGTTACAATAATGAGAGGTGCGAGGATTCTAAAGATTTAATTTAGTTTTATATAAAATTTTGTTGGGAGTGTTTTTGTTTTGGACGCCTGATAAAACTGGCGTTGGAATTGTATAATTTATGTTAGAGTAATAAAGGTTTTTATGTAAGTCCCATAAATTGCTTTGCCTTTTGTTGAAAGGAAGCTAAAAAAACCCGTACTAACGTATATACTGTTTGAGTGTGATCGCCATTATAAATTAACACTTCTTAACGCTTTCTAACAAGGTTGAAAAGTGTTTATGATTTCAGTTTGTCTGTCTGTCCGTCCGTCCGTGCTCTAGCTGTCGTAAATATACATCGATTTCTATGACATTTCTGTATGTTATTGTTATTTCTCTCTATTCTAAAAAAAAGTAAAGGCCGCTGGCGCTGTCAAAGCTTGTTGGCTTGTTGGCTCTCCTCCTAAACCGTAGGAATTTGAGTTTCGACTAAGGTGCCCACAGATTCAAAAAATTCCGAGGAACCTGCTAAGCTGAATTAAATTTCGAAAATCGAATTATTTTAGAAGATATTAATAAAAACTGAAAAAATAAACATAATGCTTGCCTGATTTGGCATAAAATCATTCATTCCTTTGCAACAAAGCGTTTCCAAGTATCTAGAATCGCGTGAAATTTACAAACATGAGTTAGAATTACGCCCATTTTACGCCAAAATAAAATGTTCGTCCGTGCTCTAATTTCCGTAAATATGCATCGATTTCTACGAAATTTATATGTTTTACTCTTATCTACTGTACCATGTGCCCTATTGAAAATGGTTTTTGTAGCATTTATAGTTTTTCTACAGGAGCACTCAACATATTCCCAATACATTGCATTCTATGAGAAGTTATTCTTTAAAGCCTATCATCCTACTATATAGTTACGCTGATCCCTGTCTCAAGATAAAACTCATTTTCCCCATTACTGCAAAAATATTACGAAATTAAGCACTGAAAAGCCTAATAATATCTAGACCATTTGTACGATCCGCTTGAAATTTTCCATAAATATGTATAGAAATATAGAAAATAGTATGCGCTATTTTAAAAATCTGAAAATCCACCCGTTCCTTCATTTTTAAGCGATTTTTCGCTCTTTTCAGATTCATTTTATTTCCGAGAGTAAAAAAAGTTAATCAATTGCGGGACAAAAGTAGCTGTTGCAAGTGAGTATGACATCATATTGATGTCACAATTATCCGGATTTTTCCTGATTTATGAGTTTAATTTTTTTTCATAAATAAAATTATTTCTACGGGATTGCGAAGGTATTTTATAGTAGTGGACACTCTCCATAGCTGCTTGCTTAGGTCTTTGGTACGCAAACTAAGTTTCAATAATGTAAACATCGGAAATTTGGTAAAGCGCAGCGATTCTAACGGTAAAGGAATAAAACATTTCCCGCCCTGACTCTTAACCAGTTTTATGTTTTTAATTTTGCAACCTAGCATGTGCACGAGATTATAAACACCAGCACTCAATTTTAATATTTTGTTTCACATTTGCTAACATGGCTGCCTTAGCAACAAATGAATAAAAAAAAGGGGGGGGAGGTTCTATCTTGAGATTATTAAAATACGTGGAGTTCATATTTGTCAACGAAAAGTTTTCGTCTGCTACGGTGTATATTTACATTAGAAAATAACTTTGAATTGATTACTGAGTTTTTTGTGTAAAATGAATTTTAATTTTATTATGAGTTTAACGGTAACTTGAATCTGTGTTAAAATTTATCGATCCATGAAATAAACGTATATACTCTTTGAGTGTGATCGCCATTATAAATTAACACTTCTTAACGCTTTCTAACAAGGTTGAAAAGTGTTTATGATTTCAGTTTGTCTGTCTGTCCGTCCGTCCGTGCTCTAGCTGTCGTAAATATACATCGATTTCTGTGACATTTATGTATGTTATTGTTATTTCTCTCTATTCTAAACAAAAAGTAAAGGCCGCTGGCGCTCTCAAAGCTTGTTCGCTTGTTGGCTCTCCTCCTAAACCGTGGGGATTTGAGTTTCGACTAAGGTGCCCACAGATTCGAAAAATTTCAAGTAACCTGCTAAGCTGAATTAAATTTCGAAAATCGAATTATTTTAGAAGATATTAATAAAAAACTGAAAAAATAAACATAATGGTTGCCTGATTTGGCATAAAATCATTCATTCCTTTGCAACAAAGCGTTTCCAAGTATGTAGTATCACGTGAAATTGTCGAACAGAAATACACCCATTTTACGCCAAAATTAAAACTATATGAAATACGTAACTCAAAATGTGTTACACAAAGTTGACAATTTTCAAATAGTAAGTTCGCTAAGACAACAGGAGTTTAGAATTAGCGATTATTCGTTTTTCCAAAACAGAATAACTAATATCTTGAAAATGAACAATAATTAAAATGCAGATTATTTTAAAGCCGGTTCGGTCCAGCTGGATTATTTGCTAGCAGTGGAAATATTTGGCGGCGTTAACTATACCATTATAGCAGTTATAGTACATTTTGGATATTTCCTAGCGCGACGAGATGGTGTAATTCGTGGTGCTAAGTACGCCAATCTGCAAACGATTATGTAAATGAAAATATGGGTAACGGTTTTCCGGTAACCTTAAATGAACAGTAATTATAGGTTGTGAGCATGTGTCAATCGCCAAATACTGAAAAGTCGCCATTGGTGGCAAGCTATCCTATCGGTTCCGTAGCTTTTATTAACTTTACATGTAAGCAAGTCGCCAAATAATGAAAAATCGCCATGGGTGACAAATTCGCAAGATGTCCAATAGGTTTTACGTTATTAAAAATACAGCTGAAACAGATGTTCTGATTTTATTACGCTTTAGCTCCTAATTAATATAACTTTTGAATGGCAACATTAAATATCATTGTGTTTTTGAGGAGTGCAAATAATTTTTAAAGCTATTATAAGCGGAGTCCACACTCCAGGTGGAGAATAGCTCAGGACCCGTGCAACACGGATTCCCATAACAAAATACCTTCCGTGTCATGAGGGGGAGGGGGTCTACTGTAGTGTGAAGTTTAAATTTTTATGTACCAACTAGCTGAAGTACCCGTTCTTCACACGGGAATGAATGGACTTTTTGATATTACGATTTGTGGTGATTACTATTTATTGTAATAAAGAGATATAGCAAAATGGATATCGCTTTATATTGTGTTGAATAACAATGCATACCGAATTTCAAGGCAATCGTTTGTACGGAGCAGAAGGTCATGCGGCGTAGCGCAATCTAGTGGCGAGTTTTAGCAAAACGGATACGGCGAAAATATTCTTCGCATTCAGATATCGATGAATACGAAATTTCAGGACGATCGGCTGGATAGCCCTGAAGTTCATGTGTTGACGCGACATCTAGTGGCAAATTATATAGGAAAATGGATAGCGCCAAACTCTTCCCCGTGTTCAAATATCTATGTATACCTATTTTCATAGCGATCAGTTGCACAGTCAAGAAGTGATGCACTGCAGCGCGATCTAGTGGTTAATTAAAGTAATGATTTGCTACAGTGCCGTCAAGTGGCGAGTTATAGCAAAATGGGTAACGCCAAAATATTCTCATTGTTCAAATAGCTATGTATACTGATTTTCATAGCGACCGTTTGAATGGTCAAGAATTTGGCCTGATGCAGCGTCATCTAGTGGAGAGTTAAAATAATAATGCATTTCAGTGCCATCTAGTGGTGAGTAACATCAAAAGGAACACAGTTAGAATAAATTCTTCGTGCTGAAATGTGTAAGTATAAGAAATTTTATGCCGGTCGATCGAACGGTATAGAAGTTGATGCGTTGCAGCGCCATTTAGCGGCAAGTTACAGCAAAATGGATAGTGAAAAATATTCTCCGTGTTCTAATATCCGCGTGTACCAAATTTCATCGAAATTGGTTGGACGATATTCGCATAGTAAACGGCTAAACGGAATAGAATTCGACGTTCTGCTGCGTCACCTTGTGGCAAGTTAGAGGAAAACGGATAGCATAAAAATCTTCTCAATGATAAAAGACTTAGGTGAACCAAATTTCATGGTGCAACGGTGCTAGAGTTTTTCAACCTCATACACACATACCAACATTCATTTTTATATAATCAGTCTCATTATATATCCCAGTCTCAAATAAAATCCAGTTTCAAATCTAAGCCTCGCCAAAGTGCCAACATACGCCATTTTGCAAGAGTTTTTTCAGGAAATCATTCGAAGCATTGACTTAGCAGCAATCAATATGGGAAATGGTTCGTCCGCCAAAAAGTAAAGCAAGCATTTATTTGAAAAATGGAATCCCTTAATACAGCCGAATTTTTTTTAATTATCAACTATAACGTGTTTTATTCATCGTTACTCCGATGTACTAAATGAGAAGATTTCAATTTTCTGAAATTTGGCGCAATACCACCAACTTAAATCAATGTACTCAATCGGCGAGAATTCTGAAGATATATCGCTTGAAATCCCTTAATAACTGCATTATTTCTTCACGGATCATTAAAATTTAACGCTGTATTCTAATAAAACCTTTGCTCTTGTTTTCAAAAATCTATTTCCTTAAGCTTTCAATAAATTGCGCCAAGCCGAAAACTGTGCAAACCGCTAGAACTCACTTTCTCAAAATCGGCATTTGAGCCATTTTATTTTTCGCCAAACTAAAAAAATTTACATATTAGCCTCGGAAATCTTCAATTCTTATTGTTTTGCGTATAAAACATTTCATTCCTACTCCGATTTCCCATGTACACGATATTATAATAAAAAATTAATAATCTTACAAATATAAACTAAGAAAAAAAAATCATTATTATTCTTTTATTTTTACTTTGAGAATTTAAAACATCTTATTCGGCAAAATCGCCACACATGGCAACCACGATCCTTATTTCACACTTTTTTCACTACAGGGGTTACAATTACGGAAAGCTTTTTGCGTGGAGAGCATAAAAAAGCTCTTAATTTCCGGGAACGGGTGGACTTTCAAAGTTTTAAAGTGGACTATGATTTATTCTATATTATTTTACATATCTGTGCAAAATTTCAGGCTGATATGTCCATTTTTGTGGATTTGTATACAACTCAAATCCACAAACAAACAAACAGAATTTCATTTTTATTTATAAGATGAACATGCAAGAACCAAGCAATACGTAGCTCAGTAACATTCTATCTGATCCAATCTTCGGGTTTTGTCTGTTGAAATTATGTCTTTTTTACGAATAAGCCTTATTAGGGGCCGAATGCCTCATACGAAAAGCGAGCGTAGCGAGTCTGGGGGCCTTAGCCCCTAGTTTTTGTAAAAACTCTATCGTATTTTGCTAAATGCAAAGGCAGCTCCAACGAGTGGGTCATAGTGTCATCTCCCTCTACCAACCTTGGATTTCAAACATTCAATTTGCATTTTGAACAATGTAAGCTAATCTAAATCGTCAAGTAGCCCCCTCCGAAAATTGAGCCAAGGGCCTAATTTGGCCTTGAGACTTATTGATAGTCATTCCATAAAAAATTTTGTCCCCTCCCCCAAAAAAGGATGAAAATCTGAAACACTTTCAGATTTTAAATATGCACCAAAGTGCTATATATTAAAAGCGTATCATAATTTATGCGTCGTCCCAATTTTTCTTCCTTATTCCATTACGTTGGAGAGTGTATCATTATTCATGAATGTGTCGTATTTTTCTTCCTTGTTTCATAAAACCCATCTTTGGAATCGATATCGATCTTAAAATCGCCTACTTAAACTATTTTACAATTGTTGCGCAAAGTATATATTACAACTATACTTCACCGTTTCAAATATTGTTTCGAATGTCCATCATAATCCATGAGTGTGCCATGTTTCTCTTTTTGGGTTGATTCCTATTTTAACGCCCCGACTTTCGCCAAGGTGGCGATCATTAAGAGCTACCACGACGATGGAGCTACCACAACGATTTTTTGTCTTTATGTGGCAATCGTAATTTAGAATTAAAATGGCGATTTGGAACAACATGTAAGTAAATCATTCCGTTACATTTTTATTTATTTTGGGTTGCCAATTAATGTAGTTTTAATGATTAAGTGTCTTCAAATTCCTTAACTGGTGCGTTTATCTCTAATTTGTTCACTTTAGTTTTCATATAGTTCTTTTCGGAGCGTTGAAACTTGTGCATACCCAGACAGCACATAAGCTTAAATCAAGCTTGACATTTCTTTGAATTTGACGTATTAATACAAGCTTGACTTTAGCTTTCGAAAGTGTGCAGTGATGGCGCCATCTGTGAAAGAGAATGGACATTAATTATCTAGCGTTTCTCAAATTTGCTGAAAGTTCCTAAAAGTTGTGTTTTATTTTATTACGCACAAAACCTGGACATAAGAACACGCAAGGGGAAGGAATGAATGAGATAATCCCCTCTGAAGTGTAACACGAGGAGAGTTTTAGTTTTATTTACATCTAATTAACATTAGTAATTCCATTAACTAATTAATTAGCCCTAAAAATAAATTTTAATATAATTAACACAATTCAGTTAGTTAATATGCTTCACTTTATGGGTGGCTCACCATAGAATTAAAAAAAAAAGATTCTATATTTCCAAATATGGAAATTCTTCAAAATAAAATACAATTATACTACGAAATTGATTTCAAAAGCAGTCGTTTTTCTCGATTTTGGCCAGCAGTATTGCTCAATGAATGTTGCGATATTGAAAGTTTTAAAACGTCTGCTGCTGTTAAGTTTATATTGTGTTTATTTCCCTATTAGTAGAGTCTCTAAATCACACATAACATTATTTTAATTTTGATGCATACCATGGAAAAATAAAAGAAACAAATAACACATCGCCCACTTATCAATCTGTCCAGAAAACGGCGTGATAACCCTTAACAGTCACTTCAAACTTTAGTCATGCCTACCCGACTCAGAATGGCGCAACGGTTAGGACGCTCGCCTCCCAACCCAAAGGTCCCGGGTTCTATTCCAGCCGCGGACACTTGATGGAAACAAATTAAATTGAAATTTCAGCGTAGAAGGGAAAATGCGTGCAAAATAAAATATGTAGGGCGAGTTCACCGACCGACGCCCCGTGTATTTAGGAATTTTTTTTTTCGGAAAATTTTTTAAGCTTGAAATTAAGCTTGCTATGTCAAGCTTGATTCAAGCTTGAAATATCAAGATTAATGCAAGCTGGGCAAGTGTAAACTGGAACACTTGATTCAAACTTGCATTAAGGTTACACGCTTGAAATTTTCAAGCTTAATTGAAGTTTATTGACTTGATAAATCAAGCTTGCTGCAAGTTTGATGCAACTTTGCTGTGCTGTCTGGGTAAGTGCTAGAGACCCATGACTGCAAAGCTTGCCAAAGTGTGGGATTTTTTTAGGTTGGCGAGAGCGGGGGCGTCAAAATAGTAATCGACTGTTGCTTGTACCGTAAAACATATCTTTGTAATCGAAATCTATCTTAAAATCGCCTACTGAAACTGTTTTACAATCTTCTCCAGGCATATTCCAACTATATCGCGTAGACATTTTAAATACTGTTTTGAATGGGCATCATAATCCATGAGTGTTATTGTTTTCCTTCCTTGTTCCATAAAACACTTCTTCGGAATTAAAATCTATGTTTAAATCGCCTACTAAAACTATTTTACAATATTCACCAGGCATTTTCTAACTATACTCAAAATATATTTATAAAAAACACATTTGAAAAGTGTGCTGAGTACTGCTGAAACTAAGTGTTGTTATTTCAAAATTGGCACAACAATGGAACCATCGCCCGACTTGGCGCGAAATACTGCTTGCCAAATTACTTCTCTAACTTTTTACGGTGCATTAGCACGCAAATTACTACACAGAAATTTTCACATTTGCACAAACACCTCCATACGAACTTTAACTGTGCCGAATTTCACGGTCATCCTCTCGCGCAGTGCTCCGCAAAAGGGGCACAAAGAGTTTGGTTAGCGTATTTATATATACATAGATGTAAAATTATGTCGCTTACTTTTATGTCGCATTTTTGGACAATTTTCAATAAAGGGGGTGAGAGATAAAAAGACATAATCATTAATAGATTAAATGCCTGTAATAGTATAGAGCCAAATTAACCTCTTGATCCGGGGCTTCATCTAACAAGGAGAGGCTCAGACGTTGGGATCACCGATTTTGATGAAATGTTTATGGGTTATAGGGACCCATAGTAAAGTAAAATGCCAAAGAATTAGCCGCCAACTCTCCCTTATTTTTCGAGAAAATTCCATTTAAACATTTGATGCACTTTTATATACCAATTATTTGGAGAATCGTTTGCGTTCTACGTGGCACCGTGGTTCCGCATTCGGCCAGAGATCAAGAGGTCTCTGGTTCGTATCCCATTGAAACCGCTCTGTTTTTTTATTTTTTCCTCCCTTATAAATTCATAAAACAGTTTAAAATGACACACGCATTTGAAAATTGACATGATTTATTGAATAAACACTATTTTAGGAAATAAAATTGAATAACTGCAAATGAAAGCGACGGAAATGAGAAATATTATTTATCAATCACATTTTGAAAAGATATTCGGTACTTTTACTGATATTTAATTGAGTAAGGGCGATGTTTGTCCTAAAGCTTCGCGAAACAAATTGTTTGGGCATCTGCTACAACATATGAAAGAAATGTTTTTGCATCCACATCGTCTTTTCATTTCTATTTGTGAGAAAAACATTTTATTTACGTTTAGAAATATCTGCCTTTCATCAGAAAATTTCGCTGCAAACCATGCATGTTTTAAGATTTCAGAAAAGAATGCGTGAATGCGGTGATAGCAGAAAATACATGACTTAATGAATTTTTATTGCATCTTCTCAGGTTACTAATTCCCGTTTATTTTGCATAAAGTATGGAGAATTTTGTAATTCTGTAATTTTTCTTTTTTTGGGGTGGGTGGGTGGGGGATTAGTAAAACTGACCATCACATGGTTCAAAAAGTGATGTACATTTAAGCGGGATTACTTCTAGGGGACAAGATGAACTACTTTCATCGTCATAAAAATTTGTCATAAATTTCTGGATTTGATGACCTTTCCTAAAACTTCTCGTTTCCTACATATGGTTTCAAAATTCGGTGAAAGGAATGAAACATAGTGGTTACTTGTTGAAAGTGTCCCGGACTTTGAACAAGTTCCATTCACATCGGAATATTCTTCTATTAAATTCTCTATAGTTTTTTCAACTCAAGCCAAAAGCTCCTGTTATTTTATTATTAATTTTTTTTTCGTTATCTACTACTCGCGAAGTTTGAAGAATGTAAAATTATATGCATTCTGCATCAAATCATAAATGTTTTAAACAATAAAAAGGTTTAACTTATCGTTTATACCGAATATTTAATTTCTAATTGTATTTACATACTTCTAACACGTTTTGTAACACGTTAGTTTTACAAAGTAAGTCACAATATATTTTTTACACAATTACTTGAAACTGTTTTACGAATTTTTAAGGGAGAAAATAAAAATGAAAAAACTGAGCGGATTCAACCGGATACGAACCAGAGACCTCTTGATATGTAGCCGAAAGCAAAACCACGGCGCCACAGAAAACGCAAACGATTAATCAAATAAATTTGAATATATGAGTGCATCAAATGTTTAAATGGAATTTTCTCGAAAATAATGGAGAGGATTGGGAGATGGAGACGAATGGAGAGGAAAATAATCAATTGGAATAAAAAAGGGAGGTACACTAAAGGTCCTAAATACAAACTTCAGCCTTTTCCAGCAAATCTTTTTTCAGTTACGCGAGTTACATCCGTTCATACACATAGAACATACATGCATTTCTACAAAACTAATCAAAATGTATTCACGGTCTGAGAAAACACATCGTTCATTCATGATACACATGTACGTTGAGACTTCACGCAGAAACATATCAAAGTGAATTTAGGAACTGTTTAAATAGATTTTACCGTTAAAGCATGAATACCGGAATTTACAATACATCTTTTACTAAGTACGAAGAAGTCAAGTATGTCAAATAGTCAATGTACCGATTTCACAATTATTCAATACTAGCTGAAGGACCTGTTCTTCGCACGGGAATGGAGGTTGTTAAAAACACTGTAACGAACGAAAAAAAAAAATGTATTTATCTGCTTATCTCAGCAAACTTTTGTCTCGTAAATAAGTTATACTACGGGCATTCGAAAGTAAATTACGCTTGTTCCTCCACGGATGGAAACATTGCGGAACAAGACCAAAGCTTAATCAGACGATAGTTCAGTTCCACGGCTTCCAACGGTAGCAATTTCATTCGGATAGTGGCAATCGTTGGTGCGTACTACGAGAAGGAAATGCCGCGTAAACTGGAAGCTTACTCCAAGGGGTGCCAGTTCGGGACTGTACGGTGGATGCTGCCAGACCTCCCATCCAAAGCTGCGAGCCAAATCCTGTGTTGTGCGTGCCTTGTAAGGTCTTGCATTATCATGCAAGAGGACAATGCCTTTGCTTGAAGCGTTTTGCCCACAAAAAGGTAGTGTCCCGCGTACTTCAACGTTGGAGTAAGCTTCCAGTTTACGCGGCATTTCCTTCTCGTAGTACGCACCAACGATTGTCACTATCCGAATGAAATTGCTGCCATTGGAAGCCGTGGAACTGAACTATCGTCTAATTAAGCTTCGGTCTTGTTTTGCAATGTTGCCATCCGTGGAGGAACAAGTGTAATTTACTTTTTGAATGTCCCTAGTATATTCGACTCTGATTACATATTTTATAATGTAGAAACTATCTTGAAGGTGGTGTTATTTTTTTCGTCAACATTTGTTACCATTTAACTTACTAATACTACGTTTAACCGCATTACGTAAAAACAAAGTCAATGAGTAATTTCATTTCCAATTTCAACAGTAAAATTTAATTACCATATCAATAGTATCCGTCGTCGTTGCTACAAGCTTGTTAAAAGCTACAACCAAACGAAAATTGAAGTAATTTTTGAAAGAAAAAATCAGGATTCAGAAAGTATAAAAATACATATACAACAGCAGAGCTACCAACTCTCCCGTATTTTCGGGAGATTTCCCACCACTAATTTTTAATTGGCAACTTATAATTAAATTAAGGCCAAAACTCTGTTACAATATAAATGTATTTAAAATTGTGGTACAAAATCTCTCGAAAGAACGGGAGAGTTGGCATCTCTGTATATACAGCAAACGAAATATAAATCATTAAAAATACTCTGATTTAATGAACTATTTTCTTTCCTTCGCATAAGTGGCAATAAATGTTCCAAGAATTGCCAAGAGCTGCATATATGCACTATGCGGTTTTCCCCTATCAAATGTAGTGGCATCTGGTACTGTCGACAGATTCTGCGACGTATTGAAATTTTTCTACTTGTAAAATGACCTTAAATCGTTAAATGTAACTTGTAAAATGACATTTAATCCTCCTTTAATCCATAGTGTACTTAATTTTAATTTTTACTTTCAAGTTCATAGTTACCATAGAGATAACAGGTTTGCTGCCACCCCATGATAAATTCAACAATTAAACGAAAAAAAGATCAGGTAGTATCATCTGTCGCTATCTGCAGCGGGGTGTATATGAACGTAGGATTACTATGTTTTTAACACGGTATAGTGCTCTTTAACCCACACTACCATAGCAAACTTCTTATTTTTAAAATTTGTAATTTAACTGCAAATCTTGGCAATCATTTGACTGGATAAAAATTTATGATATTTTTGCAAAATCAATTCAAAATTTTATGAATTTTTAACGTTTATTGTTTGAGTTACAATTAACATAACAATATCATATTTTATGCTCTTTCATTATAATCCCGCTTTCTTCAAAATGCTAAATGTCATTTGTAAGCCAAGATGTCGACTGTTACCAAATTAAAAAAAAAATTAAAAGATTGAAATTTTCAATGTATTAATCCTGGAGGCTATTCTCAGCATATCAGAATCGTTCCGTTCGGAAAAATTACCACAAACGCACTCATAAAGAAATTCCACACATTTTTAAAACGCTTATTCCCGTCATTGGAATTGAATGGTCTTCTAAAGAATCTCTCTAGGGGTATGTATGTTTACGGAAACTTTTCGTCTTCAATTCCAATGACGAAAAAGTTCCCAGCAAAATAATTTCGTTTTGCTGGGAACTGCCCCCCTTATATCATTACTTCATACAAAGGAAATCATTTTATTCCGGGAAAAGAATTTAGCTGTGTGATCTCGAGAAACTATTTTCAACGAACTGGAATCACAATTTTCCCGTCAAAACCTAACGAGACATCAGTATGACATAATTTTACTTATGATACAACATATTGTATCACGCAATGATTTACATTTTTTTACTCTTGATACTCATCTGAAAAGAGCGAAAAATCGTGGATTGGGTGGCTTTTCAGATTTTAAAAATAGACCACAGTTCGCCCTGTACCTTTTCCCAGCCTTGCGCTTAATTACAGCCTCATTCGTCTAACTCTGTGGATAAGCATACCATTCATGCAAACCACACGCACATTCAATTTTATTTTTTAAACATTGCAACCCGCACTACTCAGCCACGAATTGCATTGCTTGAGCTTTATTGTCTGTAACAGGTACATCCGCCAACTGAACTGAACTGAAGTTCTGGGTTTTTCGGAGCACATTAGCATAGAGCTTTATCTCCAGTTTGTAGTTATATGTCTTGAGGTACTTTATCATGAGGTGGGGGGGCCGGGGGCCTGGATCAGTTACAGATCAGATTGGTCGTGCAGGAGTTCACTATGAGGGCGCAAAAACGAAGAGGACCGCTTTGGGGCGTTTTCGATTGCAGGGTTCGGAGGAGTCATAGTCCGGGTACTCCGCGGCTATTTCATTGGGAAGCTGGTTCAGCGTACCATAGTACCGAACAGCAAGTCTGTAAATGAACTGTCTAAGAGTTTTGATTTTCAGGTCTCTTCTAATGGCTGCGTTCTTTAGGAAATGATGCCCATTATGGATTGTGCGCAGAATTCCATTCTGCTTGCTTTCTAGTCGGTCAATTGAGGATCTTGCGGCATAAGCCCACACCGGTTGGTTTTATAAATGTCTTGTAAAGAAGCGCTTTGTTTTGCGGAGAGAGGTTCTTGTTTTTAATGATGGGGGCTAGCTTCCTGTAGGCCAGGGCCATCTTGGCTCTGGCGCTATCAATGTGAGGTCTCCAGGTGAGATTTCTGTCGATGGTGACGCCAAGGTATTTAACCTGTCCTTCCCAGTCAATCGGGGTGTTGTCGATCATAATCCTGGTCGGCTTATTCCGGTTGGAGAGGTACAAGGCCTGGCACTTGGGAATGTTCAGGAGTAGCTTCCAGCCCCTGATCCAGCGGTTGATGGAGTCAAGATGAGTCTGCATGGCAGTGATGAGGGCAGAGCCAGTGTCGGCGTGCCCGACTATTGCCGCGTCATCGGCGTAGAGGGCCAGCATGGTATCTTGGTGGGTCGGAATGTCGTTAATAAAGACATTGAACAGGACGGGTCCGAGGATGGAACCCTGGGGGACTCCACTGGAAATTGGTGACGGGCTAGAGTATGCGTCTTTGACTCTAACTTGAAATCTGCGGTGGACCAGGTAGTTATTTAGTAGCTTCACTAAGGAGTCCGGGAAATGGAGCTTGACGAGTTTGTAAATTAACCCAACGTGCCAGACCTTGTCAAAGGCCTTCTGGAGGTCGAGAAGCAAGATGGCGGAATGTCGTTTTTGCTGATGCTGGATGGACAGGGCCTCGACGACACGATGTACTTGATGGACGGTAGAGTGCCCCGGCCGGAAGCCAAATTGTTCTGGGAGAAGCAGGTTACTGTCCGTGATGTGGTCGTTTACCCTGTTCAGAATCACCCGCTCTGCTATCTTACTCAAGCAGCTTAGGAGGCTAATAGGGCTATATGCAGTCGGGTTTGCCAGGTTCTGTCCAGCTTTGGGTATCGGGACTACGGTGGCAAGTTTCCAGGCCGGAGGAAAGTAACCAGTGTCCAGGATGGCATTTATAATCTTGGTGATGGCAAAGAGAGTGTTTACCGGAATGTTCTGGAGCATTTCATTTGTAATGTGGTCAGGCCCTGGCCTTTTGTTCTTCTTGGTGCGCTTGATGATGTTTATAACTTCACTCGGCGGGGCAGGGCTAATCCGATGCTGCGTAGGCTGCAGCAGGAACTCATAAACAGTCCTGTGCACATGGTAGTCCCAGCCCTGGGAGGTGAGGTTGGCAGTGTTCGTGAATTGTGTCTCGTAGCACGTAGCAAGAACTTCCGCTTTTTGCTTGTTCTGGTAGTGAAAGCTACCCTGGTGTTTCAGGGGGGACATGTCCGTGACCCGGCCTGTGATGCGTTTGACGGCTTTCCATATGGAGCCGTCATCAGGTGCGAGGTTAGTGATATAGCTGGTCCACTGTTCATTTCGGTATTTGAGGATTTCCTCTTTCACCGTGGCACAGAGCTGCAGGTAGGACTGCTTGTCCTCCGGGTTTCTGGTTTGATGATACCTTTTCCTGGCCTGATTTCTTTGCCTGATGGTGGATCTGATTCTCCAGGGAAGTTTAAAGTGTTCTCTTCGAGGCACCTGCTTGGAACAGTCCCGATGTGCGGCGATGATATTGTCCGTGAGGCTGGTGATGGCCTCATCAATGTCCAGTTGGGTGCGTATGTTTTTGAAGGAGAAAGGGGAGCACCGAAGGTGCTCTGTGAAGGCTCTCCAGTCAGTAGACAAGTAGGGCCGATCCTTGAAACGTTCATGCAGCAGGCTGAGCTCAAACGTGACCGGGTAGTGATCTGAGGTGAAGCACTGAGTGACGGAGCAGGAAGGAGCAACAGAGAAGTTGTTGCTGATGGCCATGTCGATGGTAGAGAACACCGGGGTGCCCCGATGGTGTCCAACATGCGCATGGCTTGCAGGGAAGGACAGCTTAAGATGGTCTGAGATGATTAACTTCAGGAGGGAGCAGCCTCGCTTGCAATTTCTTTTGCAATTCCACGCGAAGTGGTGGGCGTTCAGATCCCCAGCGATCCTACAGAAGTTTTTTTTGCACTTCTGTAGGATTGTCCTGATGTCTTGGACCGGGAAGGGCTTGGAGCAACTTACGTAGGCAGATGTGATCATGACGTCTTCTGTGAGACCATGCACAAGAACTGAGGTGGCTTCCAGAGAAGTAAGGTTTAAGTTTGTCACCAAGGTGTGGGGGATGTTTCTTCTTATGTATAGGGTCGTGCCGCCTGTGATTCTACTACCAGGGCATCTAGGACGGTCAGATCTGTACATAGTATAGTTCGGAATATTATACGTCAGGTTTAAATGGTAAAAAGTCTCTTGTAAGAGGATAATGTCGTAGTCTTGATGGGCTAGGAAGTCGCGAAGTTCATTGATTTTGCAATGCGCGCTTTGCGCATTCCAACTAAGGATCTTCAGATAGGTTGGACGACCCATGTTGAGATTCGAAATGTCGGCTGTAAACACTGATGAAGGCGAACAACCTGTCCAGCGGGTTTGTGTAGTTTCTTACTTCCTCAGTGAGAGACTCGATAAAACTGAGGACTTGTTCCAGGTCTATGACTTCTGAGAGCTCTCTAGTGGCTTGGAGAGTCTCTTTCAGCGCAGCAAGGCTACCAAGGGACGTGCCGGGCTGCATGGTTTGTGCATTCGGGATGTTGTGCGTAGAGGCAGCAGATCCAGAGTCCTTGTTATGTTTCCTGGGTTTAACCTTCTTTTTGGTAGGGTTCTTAGCAGCCTTGGGCTTGTTGATGACTAGCTGCTGGAGAGTTTTGTAAGTAGCAGGCTTTTTCAGAGTCATAGTATTGTCATCGACGCTGGTCGACGGGATATTAGCGTCCGTCTGATCGTCTTCTTCAGGCTCAAGGTCTTCCGCGTCAGGCGGAAGGGTATTGAGAATGGTGTTCTTGTTTTTGCCAGGGCCTACCAGGGTCCAGGCATTCTTGGTTGGTTTAGCGGCGGTGTTACTTGCAGTGTTTCAGACCTGGGAACGACAGGTTTGGGCGTCGGGAGGCTGGTGATGGCCGCGGCCGACTTGTTTCTATTGAGTGGGTTTCGGGGGCAACCACGGTATTTCGCGACATGTGGTCCTCCACAGTTGGCACATAGGACCGGTTCTTGTCCCTTGGTGGGGCAGGCAGCGAAGGTGTGCGGGCCGGCACACTTAAGGCACCTCGGCGATAGGGAGCAGGCCAGCGATGAGTGTCCAAAAGCTTGGCAGTTATAGCACTGTTTTACCTTTGGAGCCCGGTAATTTTCAACTTTGATGGACAGGTAACCGTACCTGTCGATCTGGTAGATGTTCTCGAAACTTGACGTGTTTTGGAGGCTGACCAAGACCGCAGAGAAAGGTTTTTTGTTGTCTCTGTATCTCATGAAGCTGAGGTGTAGGGGCGTGAGGCCTCTTTCCTCCAGGAAGTGACTGATCTCATCCAGCGGGGTGGAGGGGGGAATGCCCTTAATCACGACCTTCTTAGGTCTTTGATTCCTCGGATCGAAGGTTTGATAGCCAATCGAATGTTCGGTGAGGTAGGCTTGTACCTCCCTGAATTTCTCTGACCAACGGAATTGGACCAGGTAGGTGTTGCCATTATACTTGCGATCAACTTGTGTCCCAGTAATCTTGGCTATTTTGTCACAATGTTCCTTGTAGGAGTTTCCAGGGAATTCACAGAAGAAGCGGTGCTTCTCATTACTCTTGGTAGCGGGGGGTGACAACAGTAGGGCTGTCTGTCATCTCCACGTGGTTCTCCACTTGATCACCAGCGTCTTGGCTGGTGGACGGGGGAGGGGACGCCATGTGTGGAAGCTTGGAGGCTTGTGTTGAGTCTAAGTCCTCGGGAGATTTTCTTTTGCACAATCTGGGCGCACTGGGTCTTTCCAAGACTCCGTAGTGGGTGAGAATTGCGTTCGCTCTAGCATGTTTCTTTATATAGTAAGCTATGTATAACTTGGTTTTGAGGAGAGCAATGAGGTCGAGCTGTTCGATCAATTCAGTCACAGTCTTTAGCTCGTGGTCAGGAATGACGGTTTCCGAGCAGGCTCGCTCGGAGTCGATCCACTCCAGGAAGCCTACATAGCATCTGTAGTATTGAGTGTCCTCGGGAAACTACGTGCGGATAGGGGCAGATGGAATCCTAACAGAAAAACTTAGACTTTTCTACACACAAGATTGATAGGGGAAAACACGCGCGCGCGCAGGGAGAAATGCATTAGAAGATGGATTCGTGGGGAAAAGTACTTTGACGTTTTTAAGCAAGGATCGCGCTAATTTATTAATCGTGCGGTCTGCTCTCTTTCTTTTTTTCCCCGTTTTTTTTTCTTTTGGTAGTTGAAATAAAAAATTGCCACAAATGTATTTATTATATATTATGTATGTACACTTAGAAGTTCTTAAGCATCGGTTACATGGCCAATTAGTTGTGCAGTTTGTTTTCTCTTTTTTTTCTTGTCTTTTGGTAATTAAAATTAATAATTTTATTTGATTTGAGATTTTTGTTAATTGAGACCCTTAACCAGGAGGCTGTCGTCTCGATTGCTCCTAAGAGAAATTAATAATAGTTACATATGGATTTATTATATATTTATAAATACATATATATGTGTCTGAACGATTGTTACTATAAAGTAATGCATTTATTACTTATATATAGGAAAATATCAGTGGCATGGCTACTGGGTAGAGGGGTTATAACCTCCCATGACGAATTTTTTGTCATACAAAATGCCTTTTCTTCACGTATACACAACATATGTATACAGCTCATTACGATACACGAATTGCAGTAGTCGTAACCACTCCCCCCCCCAGAAAAATTTCTGTCTACGCCACTGGAATATATAAATAATTTGTTACTTACTTATACTTAATAATAAGTACAATACTTAATAATGACTTGAGGTCACAATTATTTTAACTAATATTGCAATGGCCACTAACTTTATTAAAAAGGATGTCAATAAATAAAAAGAAATAAATCAGATTACAAAACACTTCCTAAAAAAGTTCATACATTTTTTTTTTCATTTTTAAAATAATGGTTACGCTTTTCAACATACGTCTCTAACGAGTCTCTTAAAGTTAGTGTACCCTTCTCCTCCTGTGTCAATCGTTGCATTTGGGCAATCGGTAAGCAACGAGTATCAGGGTTGAGGAATTCAGAATATTACCATAATCTTAGAGAACTTGACGCCAGAATTATTTAAACTACTGTTGTAATTGCATATATTAAGTCTTTCATGCAGCATCAACATAATTAACATAATTGGGTCTTTGGTACAGCTGAGACACAACGTGTGCGTTTGGGGTGTCGGGGAGCAACGACGATCAGGGAAGGGGAATCGTAACCATTGACGTTTTAGTTCGATAAGAGGAACATATACGATAATAATAAGATACAATAGGATAGGTAAATAAGATAAGATAGTTCCAACATCTGAGATGAAGGCATGGGCGCCGGCAGCATAGGGCAAGGGGGGGGCAATGCCCCCTGGATTTTTGTATGCAGTGTTTTCCCTTGCTTTTTTGCTCTTTCCAACAAGGTAACCATGCGTTGAAGTAGTCTTCGCCCCCCCCCTGGGAAATATTCTGCCGGCGCCCATGGATGAAGGTATAATTCGCTCAGTACTTCGGTGTGATTTTACTTTTATTTGGAAGACTATAAGACTTATTTTGAGGTAGAAGGAAATTTACTTTTTACTAGAATTAAAGTTGGTTTATTTTTATTTATTTATTTTTCGTTTTATAAAACTCGAAATTATTCAATTTACTAAGCACAGACTTTCGATGTCCACGGGATCATGTGCAACAGTCCCTCTCATTCACCTGTCTCCAGCACCCGCTTCATTATAAATAAATTGTTTAATGCAACCAGTCATAAGACAGAAAATATTTGGGCGTATCCTAGCAAGCACGTATTTAGGGGGGAGATTAAGGGGGTCCAGACCCCCTCGAAAATTGGAATTTTGTTACTAAAATGGTAATGATATAGTATTTTTGTGTGAAATTCTGCCGTTTATACTGTTTGGACCCCCCCCCCCGAAATTTTCGGATCCCCCTCCCCCGAAGTGTTTTTTTTAGATACGTGCCTGTATCCTAGGACCAGTATTTTTTATAGGGTGCCTATACTGCTGAATCTAGTTTACGCAAGCAAGGTTAGGCAACCATCTTGTTTACGAAAAAATTCACGAGCAATAACTAGTTTTTGGAGTTTGTGCAGTAAATGGCGTTCGTAAAAATATAGTCTGCCAGGAATGTAGCGAGTGTAGTATTTAAAGCACTTTAACAGGAGCAAACAAAATAGCTCTCATAGATTACACTCTAATGGCAGAATGAAAATATAATTTATTGCCTTTGTTTCTACTGCTACCTCTTATCGAATAGAAATGGTGGCTGCGATTCTCCATCCCTGATCGTCGTTGCTCCCCGATGGCCCAAACGCACACGTTGCGTCTCAGCAGTACCAAAAACTCAATATCTTGATGCTGTGTGAAAGACTCAATATATGAAATTACAACGGTAGTTTAAATAATTCTGGCGTCAAGTTTTCTAAGATTATAGTAATAATATTTTGAATTTCTCAACCCTGATCGTCGTTGTTTCCCGATTGCCCAAATGCAATGCAACGATTGACACAGAAGGGGAAGGATACACTAACTTCTTTTAAGAGACTGGTTAGAGACGTATGTTGAAAAGCGTAACCCTTATTTTAAAAATGAAAAAAATGTATGAACTTTTTTTAGGAAGTCGTTTGTAATCTCATTTATTTCTTTTTATTTATTGACATCCTTTTTAATATAGTGGCCATTGCAATATTAGTTAAAATTATTCTGACCTCTAATCATTATTAAGTCTAAGTTATTGTATATAGTAAATTAAAAAGTATTCATTCCAGTAGCGTAGGAAGAAATTTTTCATAGAGGGGGGGGGGGGGTTACGACTACAACGATTCATGTATATGTGTATATATATGTGTGTGTGTGTGTTGTGCGAGTGAAGAAAATATGTTTTGTATGACAAAAAAATTCCTTATCGGGGGGGGGGGGTTAACCCCCCCCTGTAGCTACGCCACTGATATATTCATATATATATAAATAATAAATACATTACTTTATGGACAATACATTACTTTATATGTGAGTAAATACATATATGCACACATATATATGTATTTATTATAAATATATAATAAATATATTTGTAACAATTATTAATTTCAATTACCCTTCCCCCTTCCAAAAAAAAAAAAGAAAAAAACGAGAACAGACTGCACAATTAATTGCCCATGCTTAAAAAGGTCTAAGTATACACACATAATATATAATACATACATTTGTAATAGCAATTGTTCATTTCAATTACAAAAAGAAAAAAAAAACGAGAATAGATCGCAGGATTAATACATAGCCATGTAATGCGCTTGCTTAAAAACCTGGAAGTCCTTTTCCCCACGAACCCATCTTCTAATACATTTCTCCCTGCACGCGCTCGTATTTTCTCCTGTCAAACTGGAAGGTAGAAAAGTCTAAGTTCTTGTATTGGGATTCCATCTGCCCCTATCCGCACGTCGGGAAACTTATCCTTGAAGTAGTTCGCGAACTTCATGTCAACGGTCCAGCAAAATTATCTGGATCAGAGAGCAATCAGTCCAGGCAACAGGAAAAGTCTGTGGAATTCCACGAATTTCGGTCTGTCGGCACGTGCAGCACACGATCGGCAGGCGAACCGATGCCTCTCCATTGTTACCAGTAGAAAGAGAGAAAATTTTATTATAGTTTTTGCATGAAGGAAATTGTGGTGGTTTACGACAGAATTTCAATGCTTAATTGATTTCGTCCAAGGAATTTAAAGTATAATTGAAAACTAAAATATACTGATTTTTCAAAGATGAATGTAAACAATCTTGTCTAATGTACTTTTTTAAATAAATGGCTTATTCAGTTCCCAACCTTCTTACTTTCGTCCTTGAAAAAATGTGAAGGGACTACCAAAAGGGGTTCCCTATTTCCAAAGTAATTAAAAAGAAACTCTTTCTATTTCAAATCTAACGCAACATATAAATGATTACAAATACTTTCCGGGGGATTATGGCCTTTTAGGTCACGAACATGTGCTTGAAAATTGATGTTACTGCTCACAAGTATTTAGAGAAGTTCGTTTGTAGAAAATCTTATAGTTATCAACTGAGAAATGTTCTCAATTTAATTTTTCTTAAGAATGTTTTTTTTTTTTTTGGTGGGGAAGGAAGTAGACATAAGCCTTCTCCGTAATGGAACTTCTGAAGAAATCAAACAGTCATTACGTTTGAGTGGCGGAATCATGCACGTTTCCGAAACAAACAGTACGGGCCGTGTTGAAAGCTGAGTTGTGGAATAGTTGCATGTTTTCAGTGCATAATTGTATACACCGGGTTCTCTCCTTACCACGGTAGTTATGTTCTGAGAAATACAGGGTAAAAGAAAACCGAGGATGAAAAATGTATACTTAAATAAAGAATAAAGGTGGATAGATTTTTTTCTTGTAAAAACCCTGACACTTAAAAGTCTGCGCATGCTAATTAATAAACATACACAAGAGGTGTAAAATTTTTTTAAAAGGAAGTCAAAGGAAGTCACATTGCATATTTGCATACATGTACGGAGTATTAACTACTTTTGTACTAACAGGAATTTTTATTTTACAAAATAGTCAAACTTAGAACTCAGAATGAAACGTTTTCATTATTAATATTAAAAAAAGAGAGAAAGAAAAATAAAATAAAATTCGGACACCTAACTGTTTGCAATATTTTATACGATTTCTGCGTATTCGCATGCGTATATTTGCAATACGATTTTTCATTTGTAAAGTTTTTGAATTTTCTGCTATATTTTTGGATAAAAATATATTTCTGGAGGTACACATTTGATTACTGGTTATTGACAGGAACCCATATATTCTAAGTTTAGCTGTGTTACATTATCTATGTACTAACAACCCGCACCGGCTTCGCACGGGTGTAATTTAGGGGAAACAAAAGAAGAGGTGAAGAATGGGAAGTTACTGCAATTGATTATAGAATTCCTTTATAAACAATGTTTGCCACTGACTTTCCGTTACACGCTTAAATCTATTGATTAAAACTAACACTCCTTTATTGATTAAATTTCTTATCGGCTGATTTAAATCCTTTTACGCTAAAAAATACTCATTAAAGACAATAATTTGTTATCTCCTCAATTCCCCTCAATGCTCAGGATTCGCTAGATTCTATTATACTCCATTTTTCACTAAAATCTTGTCTATTTGAGAATTCTGTCTCTCCCCCACGAAAGATGCGTAGTAAGATATCGTATTACTATCACGTGACTAAGCCTCTTCAACGGAAAACGGTACATAAACATAGTCACCACAGACAACATAACGCGGGAAGCGGGAATTCGGCGAGCATCGAAGAGCAAACATGTGGTTATCAAAATATGAATTAAAAGAGTTTCTGAAGAGGATACCCGATGATACTTTAGAATGGTGATAATTTTATTTTATATCCGAATACCAAATACATATTTTTCATATTCAGAGTTGTGAAATAAATTCAACCTAAATGTGGAGAGGATGCTTTCGGTAAAAATTTTGTTTTAATGGACATAGTTTCTTACGGTTGGATTATAAAAATCTCGTCGCTCTTGTAAAATAAATGAAGTTATGATATCTTCAGTCAAGTGAGTAAGTACTATTTTACCTTTTTCATGTAAATAAATTGGGTTGCTGCTTTAATTAAATCTCACAGCTGGTTTAACCATGATTGCATTTGTGTTTTCTGACTGTACTGTGAATTCGTTTTATAACGAGAGACTATAGTGAAATTATATTCTATTTATAAAAAAAATACTTTTTTATAGTGTATTATAAGATATATGTAATGTATTTGCCTTGATTTAAAATTTATTTTCTCGGGCTTATAATCATAGATTACAGCTCTGATAATAAAAAATGAAGAAAACGAATAATTCAATATATTAATCAAAAACAGCAAATTTTCATAAGACACCCTTTTTCTAGCTTAAAATAATAATCTTAATTGAGTACAGATATATTAATTAAAAAATGGCTGATTTTGAAAAAACGCTCATTCTATAGCTTAAATAATAATCATAATTGAGTACAGTTATATTAATCAAAAACGGACAGACACTCCTCATTTTTGATTATTATTTAGCCTAAATGGAGCTGTTGTATAATGCTCAAAAATTGAGAATTTTTCGCTCGATTGATTTTTGTCGATTAGTGGAGCAAATTTTACTCAATCGCGAGAATGGCTGTTTGAAGTCAATAATTGAGTAAAAATATACTCCGTTTGATTATTATTTTACTCAATAGATTTAAGCGTGTACACAGTACAAACCAATTTTGTTTGGAAGTGACGCACGAAAAGGCTACGTCTAACTACCTATTTGAAAAGATCAGGTCTGAGCTCTCAAGGTTGAATGTCAGACCTTGTGATTTGTTAATTGTCATGGAAAACGACAATTTTGTTGAAAATTGATGCATTTTCAATTAGGAAACTCAATTAGTGAAACAAATTGAATTGAATAAGGTGAAATGTTAAACTAAAGCGACGTCTATTTTTTGGGAGAAGCTATATTATAAAAAAAACAAGCTCATTTGACTTGCACGAAGTGTACAATGATGCAAATATAACCCTTAAGCAATATCTTTAGGAGGGGCTACAGCCCCCAACCCCCTTGTATTTGCCTCTCGTTATTTTACAAAGCGTTTAATTACTTTTTGTTCCTATTAGAGTTGGCATTCGTTTCTACAAACTCGTTGAGACAACTCAAATACTTCGTAAAATCGGAAGTAAGTCTTCGTAAGTGGTATTCTGAACCATTTGCTAAATCGTAAAATCTTAAGTGTTTGTAAAAAAAGAGGTTCATAAAAACGTATTGTCTGTATTGTCTTCACGTGTGTTCAGTGATCTCTCTTGCCATATTTATGTATTTTTGTTTCAATTCTATTAGCGGTACGTGAGCCGCCATTCCATCTACGACCATCACCGCAGCTCGGACATGGGTGACAAGGACTCCTCCCACCGGATTAGGCTCCAGATCAGGCACCAACTGGACGAGAGATTGGAAGTACAAGGAAGTAAAAAGTGTTTTTGCACCTTACATGGAGATTTATCCCCCCCCCCAAAAAAAAAAAGAAAATCCACCTGCGAGCCGTGAAGTCTCGTAGTTCAAATCTCGTTAACCCACTTTTGCCACTTTCTTCTTCTCTCGTATTTGTACTTGCATTGTGCTCTGCGTTTATTCTGAATGTTTTTGGGAATGAAATAAATGTTAAACGGAACAAGGTAGCAGACCCTTTCTGATATTGTGGCCCAAAACCTCCGGAAAACCTCTTAATCAATCACACAACGGAGATCAAGACTTAGCACGCAATGCCCCCATACCTTAATAAACTTTCCAGTCGTTATGTGTGGGCATGTGTTGTCGTCCATAGGCAAAAAATACGGACTTACCGCACCCTTAAACATAACTAATATTCTCTAAACATAACACTTTTTGGGATATCATAACAAAATGAAATCTGAAAAATAACTAAATAAATTAATCTGCACAGGTACATTGAATTTAATCTTTTTTCTGTAAGGGTTAAAACTGAAAGAAACTAATTTAAGGTGGGCGTCGAAAAATAACTCCGCGATCAGATTTATTTTTAATATAATATAAGCACAGAGGAAGTTAATTTCATCTCTTTAACACTATATTTACCATCTATTTATAAATACCTATTTCTACCAAAACCAGTCAAAATGACTGGTGTATAAGAAAAATGCTTATTGTGACTTCCAGTCTTTATTCACTCTTAAATGACAAACAATGTTGAACAATATTAATTGTAATAGATAAATGAATTAATAGACATTGTCAAATAACAAAACACTTAATTATTTACAGTTTTTCAGTCACAATTTCTGCAGGAAAAGGTAGAAATTTTGAATTGAAATTGCACGACCAGTCAAAATGACAGGTCTGATAAATCTAGTGTTAATTATGCGGAAAGCATTGCGCTTTTCTTTGTTCAAATGCCTTTGTTCGAACATGAATAGTAGCAGTCATTTCAAAATAGATGTTAAAGCTATTATCTATTAAACCGTAAGTGATAGAAACATGCTTTCTATTAGAAGAGTTTAAATTTATTATTAAGTTACATGCTTAACTTAACGAAAAATTATTTTTTAAAAGTTAGCAATATTAATAAGAAAGACGGAGGTAATTTTTTTCATGTTCAAAGGAAATAAATTTAAATGAAGTACTTCAAAACATGTGCATAATTTTTCACATGGAGAAAGATGTCTTGTGATGTCCACATCAATTTCTTTTTTTTTTTCATACAGTACTTAAAAAATAAAAATAAAAATCAGATTTAACTTAAATAGCGCGAGAAGGAGTCTCTATAGTGTAAAGTACTTTAGATACTGAACTGAAAAAATGAACGAATCCATAAACATCTCAGGGAATCCCTCTTCGAACTGATGAATACACCTTACGTGTTTGAAACTCTTCTGAGAAGGAAAGAATCCTCCGTTGCCGAAAATTTCAGAGAAACTTTTATTTATTTTCATTCTAAAGCAATTTTCTTTCGGAATATTCATAGTGGCGTGTTCAAAATGCTTTCCTCACAATCTTAGCAGAGTTTTGGATTTATTTATTCCTGGATTTCGCTGACAGATAAATTATTAGCGATGGGAAATTACAATTTTTTACTGAAAAACTAGTGTAGTTTTTAATACTTTCTAACAAGATTGAAAAGTTTTTATGATTTCAGTTTGTCTATTTGTCCATTCATGATTTGACTGCCATAAATATACATTGATTGCAACAAAATTTAGATATATTGCCTGAATATCTTGTACAGCATTCGTGTATGCCGTACTTATATGTATTGTACCATACGACTAGCGTATAGAACACCGGTTGTATAAATGTTGCATGTATCATTTAAATCATTGTTGTATGTTGCATTTATAGTCATTTTGCAGGAGCACCCGAAATAATTTCAATTTATCAAGCTCTGTTGTCACTCATTGTTTAAAGTGCATTTTAGAGCTGTTTGGCTGTTTCAGACAGTGCAAACTTGTTGATTTGTTTCTGGTTGTTAAGACAAAGCTACACGAAAGGAATCCCTGTAAGAGAGAGGTTATGTGAAGAAATTTTTAAGGGGTTCGTTCAAGCTCTTTTTCACACTTCATCTGAAGACAACAAGCTAAAATTCTAGACCTTCAGATTCACACGATGAGAGGACAAAACCCTTCACCTGCATCAGAGATTAGATACATACATGGACATATTTAAGGGCGGGGGGGGGGGGAGTCCGGACACTCTTCTCTACCCCGAAACTTTGATTTTTGTTACTAAAATGATAATGATACAGACTTTTTGAAAAAAATTCTGACCTTTTTACTGTTTAGACCTCCGCCGAAATTTCTGGACTACCTCCAAAATGGTTTTCTGGATACGTGCCTGGATATATATATATATATATATATATATTAGAGAGAACTTCACTTTTCAAAACCCGTCTGAAAATTCATGCAAATTTTGAAGAGCTTTTTAAACAATTTTATTGCGCGAGAGAATCGGAAAAATCTTGGAATGTCTCTTCACAAGTTTTATTGTGAAGTGTTACAAACAATGAACCTATGGGAGTTTCGAAAGACCCAGGAAAACATGCTATAAGTACGGAGTTTAAAAATGCATGAGATGCATGAGACATATATCTTTACAAATAGCATCAGTTCATAGTGAATTACGTGAAGAAGCATTATATACAAAATTTTGTAATATTTTCCTAAAAAAGTAACAACTCGGCCCATTTTTCAATTCGATTTTTGTGGTTATGAATTTTTTTTAAAGTTGAGTGAGACATCTAGTCCTATTGCTACCATTAATCCACAGTGCATTGAGTGAAGAAGCATTATTAATTTTTTCGTGCGTTTAACATCATTCGTTTGTTTTAAAAGCTGGCTAAAAGTCATGTGAGGATGTTCAATTTTCAAAATGAGCAGCCCCTACAGAAGTCTTGTAAAAAATAGCTTTATTCAAAAGTTTTAAGACCTTTATTTTTTTTTTTAAAAAAAGCAATCTTATTCGATTACCTGCAGCACCAGATGCTAATTTTCAAATTCATTTTTGAATTAAGCTCTTTCATAATTTACATAAAACACCTTCCTCCAGCTTAGTTTTTAAAAGTCGGGGAGTAAGTCTTTTCAGAAAACTTTTGTTTGATTGCTATGCCGGATGCACTGCTTTGAAAATAAGTAGACCTTCTCGGTGTTGGCTGAATTATTTAGTTCTTTCATAAGTTAAAAAAAATTGTTGTCCATTACGTGAACAAAACTCAAAACTTCTGATAAATAAAATTGCGTCCTGTGTTCCTATTTATTTACACTAAGTATTTCTATTTGGCAGGCATTCTGACAGTTATTAAAGAATGTGCATAGCATATTTAGTATTTTTTAGGAGTAGCTAAGTACTAAATATTAAATAGCAATTTAACTAGCTTTGAATAGTATTTTTTAATATAAGTAATTTAGTAATTTGTAGTAGTAGTACAGCATAATGCAATTTTTCAGCACTTTATCAAGACTTACAAAAGTGTATTTCTATATCCTGTTTACACTAAACAGTATAAGAAAAAACAAATCAGTTGGATTCCAAATAAAGCATTGCTGTTTGTTTTTAATATCGCTATGAAACCAAAGTATTCTCTTGAACTTTCATGTCTTATTTGCGGAGCTCCAACAAGATGTTCCGTTCCCATGCAATACGCGAAGAATTTCTCCAAGAAAATAGAGTTTTTCAACCTACAACGAAAAGCACAAGGAAGACAGCTAACGAAATTTTGTTGGGGACTTTTCCTATCTCAGTAAGGAGTGCCACGGGAAGACATATTTCATTTGTAGTTTTAGATGCAGTAGTCTCAGCGTAGAAGTATAAATAAAATTGTTTGGAGTAGGTTTTGGGGTATCGGGATATAGTGGGATGCCTCATGTTTGAAGCTCATATAATTTGACATGAATCGTTACAGAATAAACTTAAATCATGGATTATAAAACACTGGAAAGCTAATTTAATAGATTCATATGCCGGGTAGTTACCTACTAATTCCAACTAGTCATTTCCTACGGCTGAGAGCGAACAGTTTTTGTATTCAGATTATACAGGGTGTCCCAAAAAAACATCGTAATAAGCTTTAATTTTTTATTCACGAGAGATAAGTGTTCAGTGTAAATTGAAAAATTATTCACAAAAGGTAGGAAAGAAGACCATGTTGATTTAAAATGTTTCTGTATAATTTTCAAAAATGACGTATTTAAAAATTTTAAGAAGCCTCCTTAAAAAACAATTCCCAATTAGTCGATGCGCCCCCCCCGTACATTAATGAGGCGATGTAAAAAATTTCATCCTTTCATCAAAAAACGTTTCAGACATCTCTTTATTTAAAGATGGTCAAGGGCCATACGTGAATCTGAAGGCGAACATTTACTCCTACAACGCAAAAAATAATTTCCTTTCGTAATTTTTGCACGACCCCTGTAACACAAACATTCGACGCGATATTTTTTACTTTCGGGAGGCTTTAAAACCTGGTTTAAGTCAGCATATATTATCTTCACATCTCTGACACTTTTTAGGATATTTCTCAAATTTTGTAAGTCGCCTCATTAGTATATAAGGCACACTTTACTAATTGGGAATTTTTTTCGTACGAGGACTGCATAAAAATTTTTAAATGTCACTTCTTAAAACTTTGCGAGAGGGTTTTTTTTTTACTCAACGCACTACTTTTTCCTGCTTTACTTTGACCCTTATTTTTTTCCCACTTTCCATTGCCCACTTATCTATAATAGATAAAGAATTAAAGCGTGTTACCACACTCTCTATACGACAACTCCATTTAATCACTTAGATAACACCAAAACATCTGAGGGGTATCTAGATATTTTATGGACATCCGAAAATCAATGGAAAATGTCTCTAGGACAACGTCTGCTGCCTATACAAAGGTCACTCCTGCTAGCATTCACAGTACATGCCAAGTTAAACATTTCCTGAGCAGCATTGTTTAATACTGACGTTGTCGTTTATAGAACATCAGTACCCAGACAGCACATAAGCTTCAATCAAGCTTGACATTTTCTTGAATTTGACGTATTAATACAAGCTTGACTTTAGCTTGATTTTAGCTTTCGAAAGTGCACAGTGATGGTGCCATCTGTGAAAGAGAATGGGCATTAATTGTCTACCTTTCCTCAAATTTGCTGAACGTTCGTAAAAGATGTGTTTTATTTTATTACCAGTGCCATATTACCGGCAGGGCAAACGGGGCAACTGCCCAGGGCCTACAGATTTTAGGGCCCAAAAATCTTACATCTTACACTTTTGTAGTTGTAAAATAAAATTACAAAGGATAAAAAAAAAATTCAGAAATTAAATAATTTTTTTAATTATAAAGTATGAATAATGAAAATAATTCAAATTTGCATTTGTTAAAATTAATTTAAACTTATTTTTAATTCTTCGAAATGCTCTATATCGATATAGCATACCAATATGTAGGAAAATAACTAACCACATTTGTAAAGAGAATTTTTAACGTTAAAAAATAGCAAAATTTTTCCCATATTTGTTATATTAAGAAATATTTACAAAAATGACTTAAGTGTTTGTATTCCATACATGTTAGCAACTGTGATATAGCATTTCGATGTAACGTTTAACTATCTGTTTCTTTGATTTCAGATTACTTAACACAAAATTTGTGTTAAGTAAGTAAACCCATTCTTAACACAAAATTTGTGTTAAGAATGTAAGATATTTAAAAAACTTTCAGTATGAACCGATCATAATCTTTTTTTTTGAGGGGGGGGGGGGGTTATTGCAAGGGGCCCAATTTTTTTCTTCTGCCCAGGGCCCACAGTTGTCTTGATCGGGCTCTGTTTATTACGCACAAAACCTGGACATTAGAACACGCGAGGGGAAGGAATGAATGGGATAAGCCCCTGTGAAGTGTAACACGAGGGGCGTTTTAGTTTTATTTACATCTAATTAACATTAGTAATTCCATTAACTAATTAATTAGCCCTAAAAATAAATTTTAATATAATTAACACAATTTAGTTAGTTAATATACTTCATTTTATGGGTGGTTCACCATAGAATTTAAAAAAAAAAACATTCTGTATTTCCAAATATGGAAATTCTTCAAAATAAAATACAATTATACTGCGAAATTGATTTCAAAATCAGTCGTTTGTCTCGATTTTGGCCAGCAGTATTGCTCATGAGTGTAGCGGTACTGAAAGTTTTAAAACGTGTGCTGCTCTTAAGTTTATATTATGTTTATTTCCCTATTAGTACTGAGTCTCTAAATCACACATAACATTATTTTAATTTTGATGCATCCCATGGAAAAATAAAAAAAACAACATATCGCCCACTTATCAATCTGGCCAGAAAACGGCGTGTTAGTCACTTCAAACTTTAGTCTTAGTTGCGCGAGGCTTAGTAGCTGAATAGATAGCGCGCTCGCCTCCCAACCGAAAGGTCCCGGGTTCTATTCTAGCCACGGGCAATTGATGGAAACAATTAAATTGAGATTTCAGCGTAGAGGGGAAAATGCGTGGCAAAGTAAAATATGTGGGAAGTGTTCGCCGACCGGCGCCCCGTGTATTTAGGAAAATTTTTTTAAGCTTGAAATTAAGCTTGCTATGTCAAGCTTGATTCAAGCTTAAAATGTCAAGTTTCACGCAAGCTGGGCAAGTGTAAACTAGAACACTTGATTCAAGCATGCATTAAGCTTACACGCTTGAAATTTTCAAGCTTAATTCAAGCTTATTGACTTGATAAATCAAGCTTGCTGCAAGTTTGCTGTGCTGTCTGGGTATAGGATGTCTAGAGGACTTTGTGGATATCTGGATGCCGGACGGTTTAAACTTTGTAGGAGAGCTTTAAAATATTTCTGCTGTCCAATCAAATGTCCCTCCTGAATACATTAACAGGAAATCCTAAGGTAGGTTTTTTTAGACAGCTTCAGAGTAGCCATGTGCTGAAAACCAGATACAGGAGACCAGCCGTCTGCTTTGGATGTCCGCTGAGCATAAGCAGACATAGCCATAGGCTATCCATGTTTGCGTGAAGATTTTCTCATGTATGAAGACCGACGGACATCTGCAAAATTCCATTGTGGGATGCGTCCTTATAGGGGATCATTATGGAATGTTCACAGGACGTTTGCGAATATTTGGATGACGAACAGTTAACCTTGTTTTAGAGATTTAAAAAGTTTCAAAACAAGGAAAATATTTCCTTGAGGCTAAACGTTTTCTCCCGGTGGAAAAAGAAATTAAGAAAACTTTGTTGGGTTTGTTTTATGTGTTGGATGATTTTCTCCATCAGATACGCTGTATAACAGTAGCATCTGTTATAGAAAATGCTTTCACATCTTCCAAACTAAGTACTACACCTAAGTTACCATTTGCGATTGAAATAAACTTAAAGGAACTGAAAATTGTAAAACGGTTTACCGTTGTTTTTGCTAAATCACAAAGTTTGGGAGTAAATTATTGCAGATTATTACAAATAGCGTCCAATTTTTGTCGTCGTTAAATCTGGTCACCTGATAGAAGTGTTTTACTATAATTAGATCATCTTGTGTTTCCTGTAGCTTCACTTATTCTTTTCACGTTGAAAAAGAGAAAAGATTAAAATGGTAGTTCATTACTTTCATTACAAACAAGCAACACAACGATCCATCTCTAAATAATTTATATTGCTGCAGCTGTCTCTTTCAATTAAAATTATCTCCAACGAAGCTCATATTCTCGTATTCTTTTCTTTCGTAATTAATTTGTGAAATTTGCTGAGTCATGGTAAACAATTTACCCAAACTTTGAGCAATAGAAAATTCCACTGCTTTACTGTCTATTATACAGTGTGGTAACGTCTGAGCAAAATACTTTCTCTGGTGGAAATTAATTCTTCTGCTAAACACGTTAATGTAAGTTAAGGGAATACTGAAGAATTTCTTTGCTTCTTAGTCGCACTTTTGAATGAGTTCGGGTCATTTTATATTAATTTTTATTAACCTCATTGAAATATTGATTCCTGTGATCATCTATAATTTAGTTATGCGTTTCAAATGATAAATATTTCTTGTTTGATAGAACGCGGAATCGCTAATAATAGTTGGATGTATTTCTTATTTCTGGCAATCGACAAATACTGGTATTACTCAGAAATAAAACAAAATTTGCATTAGTGAAACGTATTCCATGTTTTCTTAACATATAATAACATGGATCACGAATTTGTATTTCTTCTAACACAAAGAGTAAAAATTTAACATGACAAGAAATGCCCAATTTATTGCACGTGTAGTACAATAGAAAGAAGTATGTACAATGGAAAAAAGTTTATTTGTCTCTTTAAATTCTGTCGCGTGCCAGCTTGCAGACATTTTACAAAGCACTTTGTCAGAAAACAGGGGTGTGGTCCATTTATTCAGTGTATTTAGTATTTCCTTTCAATTGTGAACTTCACAAAAAAAAAACAATGAACAAACAATGAAAAATATTCTCTGCATGCACTATTTTTCTTTTCTTGTAAGCCAGCGATATCTTGTTAATTCATAAGAGGTACATGGGTATTTTTCTTTATTCTTATTTTGCTGTATTTTGAAACTGAGTATTAAAGGTGGACCAGAAATTTAACTTTTGTCTGCGAAACATTATATTCTTTAAAACTTTCGCAACACTTTGCACGATAACGTATTCGCAAGATCCAATTATTTGAATGAACGATTTCTATCAGACTGCACAGTATTAAACATTTTAAAATAATTTTTTTCGTGAAGGTTTTGGAAAAGAACCATGCTCAGGAATTTTAACAGAGAAAAAAGGCACAGAAGAAGTAAAATCATACAAATACTAAAATATTTCTACTATATTGTGATGTAATAGTTTTCATAAAAATGCTTATAACACCGAAGACACCAAATTAATTTTATGAGAAGTAAGGTTTTATATGTAAACAACAGGTAATAATCTGTTCTGTGACTGTTTGCAATGAGCACTCTGTAAAAAAACTAAAATATCTTCTTATGGAAAGACGAGGAAATTAGATCTTCTTAAACCCACCAATTTTAAAACACTTTCAATGATAAAATTTTCCAGTTTCACAGACTTTGGAGTCCTAACTATTAATATGAAATTTTCCTTAATACAATAACAAAATACTTTTATTTTTCATTGCCTTTTTTAGAGCAAGTTTACCAGAAATTCGAAGAATACTTCTGTTGAAGTAGTATAAATATTCTTATTACCCACATATATGAACGTCGCCCGAACTGCTCTCAATTGAAAATTATCTAGTTAAAATGTTCATCTGGAATTAATTTTTAATAGGGAATGGTCATAAATACGTATAGCTTAATAGTGATAAGATACAGCAAGAATTTTTAAAAAACTTAAAATCCTAGGGATATAAAACACCAAAAATTTAAAATAGTAAATTCTTTAATAATAAAATTCTAAGGCTTCTCCACCGCAAAAAATTACATCCTCAAACTTCCATATCAAGGAACTGGTGCGTCAAGCACCTGCAGTTTTTCTATACTTTGCGTTCGCTCCTCAAGTGTACTCAGGCTCGATTGAATACTCGTGTGCGCATACTCTCGTTCTTTTCAAAATTTCACTCCTTTAAAACTCTAGAAGCAAGAAATATTTATCAGTATATACAGTGGTGGCCAAAATTGTGGACACTTTTGGAAACTTTTTTTTTTGTTTTCTAAGCTTCTATGCGTGTAAAAAATGTTATGTTTCACAAACTGCAAACTCTTTTACATCATTTTAAAAATAATTTAATTCTGATTTCAATTCAAAAACAAAATTGAAATATTTGCAATACAAAAAAAAGTTGCGCGTCAATAATTATAGAGCTACATTAGATATTGAAGATTGCAGTGAGTTATCAGCAGTTTGTAGGGTACACTTCATTTTTTTGTTACAGCTTCACATCGATTTTTCATTGAGCTGACGAGGGTTTTAAGCTCCGAAAAATAAGTGATTGACCTGGAAAGTTAGAAGTTATAATCCACTTCATCACTGTATTTGTTTTTCAGAATAAAGTAATTAGAACTTTTATTCTATTGCACATATTTAAATTTAGTTTTGTGTATTGAAATCAGTATTAAATTCTCTTTAAAATGTGAGTTTGCATTTTGTGAAAGATAGCACTTCCTACATGCATACAAAGTTAGAAAACCTAAAATTTCCAAAAGTATCCACAATTTTGGTCACCACTGAACATAATTTCGGAAAGTTACAGATTTTCAGATACTTAAATGATGTTTCGATAAATCTTGGAAAATCATTAAAAAATTAAGTTATAGCAATTCGATTTTCAAATTAATCCGTTCGATTCCATTCAGCAAAGCGAGCACTTTCCCAGGACTAAAACTCGTTCGATTACGATATGGCGAAAAAAAGATGTTGGCGAGTTCCAACATTCCGCTGCAAAAATGCGATGAAATTCCAAAGATCTAGGACCTTCAGGGTCATTCTCAAAATGGTTAACTCTTCTTCCAGAAGGGACTTCCCTTGGGTCCATAGTGTGATTCCCTCTTTTTAAAACCTGCATCCCAAAGCCAAAGTCCTGCAGTTCCAAGTCTAAACTTTTTAAATAAATTTTTAGGAGGTTAGAGATGAGACGGGCTCAGCTGGGGCCCGAGTCGGGCTTGGGCTGTGTAATTCACGAATCTGTTCGGACTAGACCTCATGAGAAATTTCACGTCTATTAAGAATATTCCTTGTAAAATCATCTAAACAAGTGATTCATGGGAGAAAAAAAAAACAAGTTAGCTGGTCTTGATCTCATTCCCTTTTATTAATGAATTCCATGCTCATCTTAATGAAACTAATAATGCTCCCGACGCTTGTTTATATAATATTCGCAAAAATTTTAACATTTTGTTAAGTTATTTTAATGGAGCTATATCACAAAATCACTGTATAACATAAATAGAAATGTGTAATGCTGCAATTCGCAGAAAGTCTGAAAGAGTTTAAATGTTGATAAAAAAAGATAACAGCAATGGTAATAGCAATGATCGTTATAATATTAATAATAATGGATTCTATTCACTAAAAGGTAAAGTTAAAAGCATTAATACGGAAAAAAGCATTAGAGAGAAATAACGAAGAAGGGAAGCTTTTTATTGTGGAGCCCTAAAAGGCATAAAATTTAAAAAAAAAATTATAAATAAGACATACTATAAAAAATGAAGGTTTCAATACTAAGAAAATTTTATAAAAAAATTATAGATATTTCACTTTTGTAAGACATGAAAATATTTAAAAAATCAAAGTATTTGTAAAAGCATTCCAGATTTTTAGTTATTTGTTTTTTTAAGTATTCGCGTTTTGATGTTTATAATTTATGAGCGTTACACTTAATATAGTAGGCCTTCTTTTTATCTTTGCAGCAAGAGACAAACACAGGATGACAAAAATCGAATTTTAATAAAAGGCTTCCTGTAAAATGAGGTTATGAATGCCTTGCTTATATGAAAAATTTTTATTCCATGTGTCTGATTCAGATAATATTTACTAAGAACTGAATTTTTTATAAATATTTTTCAACAGCTTTAGATACTAATAATTTTCAATACCAGTCATTCGAATTTGATAATACCTATGAAGAAACACTGAAAAGTCCACCCATGAAGATTTGTAAGCATTCATCATTTGAAAAATACTGAAATTAATTTTAGTTTGTCTTTTATTTCTGTCTTACATTTAAAAAACAGTATAGGCGTACCCAAAGGTGGGCTTATCGAGATTCAACGCCTTCTTTAAACAAAAGGATTTGATAGATTAGAAACAGTATAAAATTTCCAGTTTAACATACCTTCGAGTCTTAGTTTTTAGCCCGAATTTCTCCTTGCAACAGTAACAGTATGTATATTTATTTTTATTGTCTTTATAAAAGCTATTCAAATCAAATCGAGGAATATTTTTGTTGAAGTAGGATAAAAATATTCTTATATTGAACTTACAAACGACGACCTGGTTGTTCTTAATTCTAAAGTTAGGTAATAAACATTTATAAATTAAAATTTTCCAGTAAATTTTAATGGTAAATCATAAACATATAGTTCATAAAATATTCTGCCATGCTTTTCCTTTCTTGTCATATTCGCTCAACTTACTTCCATTAGAAAATTTTCGCCACACAATAACACTAAAATTTAGTACGCTGTAAACGAACTTTTATTCTTATCACACAATAGTGCAACAATTTAGAAATACAAGAAACTGAGAATGGAAAGGAAAGCCAATTTATAAAGGACAAATTGATCAGTTTGAAATTCAAACATAGATGCCAACTTCTGCATCATGAACAAAGCGATCTCTCTGGTATGATTTCTTGTATATTCTAATATTATATAAGTTCATTCATTATATCCTTATTGATACAACCAGTTTGCTAAATGCACCGAATAGAAGCAGCGTTATTACACTTCGTATTCCTTTCATGTAACATTAGCACTTAAAAAACTGTGCTAAAACTTAACATTTAAAAGCCACGCCCACATCTGTTAAAAAAACTGTCTCTTAAAGGTTTAAAAAGACATTTGCGTTGATGGTTTCGAATGCAATTCTTAATCCTTGAGGTGCGCACTTTCTCCACTAAAATTTGTACAGACTTTAGAAACCCATAGTAAACCCATTTGTACAGACTTTATGACAACATATACATATATATATATATATATATATGAGACGTCAGATATTTCAGTAAAGTTCCAGGGTTAAGGCAGGTAAAACGGTTTATTAAACATTATCTTTAAGTTACAGTATAGATTGAGAAGAGGAGAGGAGAGACGGGTACAAAAATCAGCGTGGACTAATTAAGCAGTTCCAGTGGCAGAAGTCTCTCGATTTTCGATGTGCGGGAGTATTTACGCTTACCACACCACGTGGTTTGCGAAGACATAACTCCGCCTTTCTCTTATCTCTGATCGAACCACACACATTTACCAACATGACCCGCATCCGGGGCTACGAAGGCGTGGGAACACGTGTACATCTAAAGAACTCAGAATCGACGGCCTGATGTCTGACAAATAACAAAATACCGCTTGAACAATACCAAAACTAGTAAAACCCAAATTACCTTTTTATACATTACATATATATATATATATATATATATATATATATATATATGTTGTCCCAAAAAGTGGTAATGTGCATTAATTCTTTATCTATTAGAGATAAATGAACAGTGTAAACTGAAAAAATGTTCAAAATAAGGTCGGAATTAAGACTCAGTTAAGAAACAATTTCCCTCGTTCATGTTCAAAAAGGTCACACTTTTTAAATTTGTATACGAGCCCCGTTCAGAAACATTCCCAGTTAGTAAAATGTGCCCCATATGAGGTGATGTACCAAATTTGTTCCTTTCATCATACAATGTCGCAGAGATATCTTTAAAGAAAGACGATCGGGGAGTATGCATTATTTTGAACGTCAACGGTTATTGCTAGAGTGGAAAAAAATATTCCCTTTCGTGATTTCTGTACGAACCCTGAAATGCGATCATTCGATGTGATGTTTTCCCTTCGAGAGCAATGGAAAAGTGGTTTAAGTCAGCATTATATTTATCTTCATATCTCTGACACTTTTTAAGGTATAATTCTCAAATTTTGTATGTCACCTCATGAGCGTATGGGTAGAGGGCGGCGCGCCGCTCCGTGGAAAAAGTTTTGAAAAAGAGCATAATGAAAATGGCCGTATGCGTACAAAGTCACACTCACACCTATGTATAAATTGACATTAAAGGATTTTTTTAAGACTATGAAAACTATTCTGGAGTATGATTTTCTGTTGTTGTGGGATTACAGCCATTTAGTTACATACGGGCTCTAGGCCAAGGTGTGGAGTGCTCTTTGTAGGGGGTCTTTCTAAGGGGTCCTAGCTCTAGCATTTCGTAGGGAACGACGGAAAATTCCGAACAGTTAGGTTGACGGACGCGACCTGGGTTTGAACGAGGCACCTTCCGTCTCCCAGTTCAGAGCATATGCGCACGGCCAGTGGTGGGGTTCCAGAGTAAGATCCTGCCGTTTCGGTGCACTTTTGAAACATATCTACTTTAAAACTGAAACAATAGATTTTATCAAAATCGGATAGGTTCAAATTGCTCTTATAGCATATTCACGATACATTTAGCTGTCAGTGTATAATTGATACATTTGCTTTTAAGCGGTTTTTTTTTTTTCTCTCCACAACCTTCTCATGAACCATTCCAAACCTATAATGTTCTTTTGTGGTATAAAGCAATGTTTAAGCAGTTTTTAAAGCATTCCAATTACGCCATTGACTGAGAAAAATTAAATGGCATCTTTACAAGTTACTAGTGTTAACCTTTTACAGGCCGAATTCAGATCCTTGCCACATTTTGAATTCGTTTTCTGCATATTTTGCCTTCTGATGCTTTAAGTAAAGGATATTAGTCATTTAAACGGGGAAAAATTGTATACAATTTTCCCTGTGTTCTCAATCGTGAGCATTGGTCATTTCTGACTAATGACTTCTGACAAACTTTTACATTGGTTTCAGAAACGGAATATAGCATAGCTGCCAACCGTTCCGTTTTTATGGGAACATTTCCCCCCACCAGGGGTAGGTGTGATTTTTTTCGGTTGTCCAATGGGCAATCGCTGAATTTATTTTGATTGCCCGTAAATGGAGTTTCTTGCATATAAAATTTTCACTACATTAATTTTTTTAAGAACATGCGGCCGTTACAATGAAAATAAGTTGACAAACCTTTATTCATAAAATTGCCATTACTATTCGGAAAAGATAATAGAAAGAAGTTCAGAATTAAAATAGGAATAGGAAACTGCATTTTCAAGCTAAGGAATAAAAATGGTAATAGTTGTTTTTCGTGGTTGCCCAAGGAGCAACTGAATGTTTAATCTTACCACCGCCTTCTAGAAACACTGCTTGTCATCTTAAGAATAATGCAATGAGAGAGGTGAAGCGATAGGTGGCGCTACTTACGTTACTTGCCTATCCAGAGAAGAAGCCTATTTAAATTAATATTTTTTATAACAAGAACTCTTAACAAATACTGGTGTTAGAATGTAAAATTGGTAAAAACTGTATAATAACACACATTGTTGATAAATACCATTTATGGATGTTTGTTTTGCCAGGAGAGGACAGCTTGCGTCACTGAATGTGTCGCTTAGAGCTACATATACGTCCTTTCTGGAATTTCCCGCCACAATTTGGAACCTCATCAGAAGGTGGGGAATATTGGCACCCCTCGAGAATACTGCTAACGACCGCCGAGAGGACTTTCGGAACAACGGATTTAACGTGCACGTACACCGCATGTACACGGTGGTCTTTAGTGGTACACCGGTATCGAACCAACAACTTTCCGGTTACGAGTCTAACACCTTAACGACTGGGCTACTACGGATGTTTTCCTCCTCTAGATCTTTTTTAAAAAAAAAAATCTAAAACAACTAATTTCTGTATTTTAAAAATAATTTGTTTTCAATTCAAGTCCTCTCCACCTTTTTTTAAAAAATGAAATATATATACATAAAATAATTTCTCCACTTAAAAAGGTTAAAAGATTTAGTTGCAGAACTTTGTTTTTAAGTCTTTATGAATTTTAAATAAAAAAACAAAGCTACTAAATTTAGCTAAAACTCATTATAAATTAACAGCTGATTATGAATACATCATAATATTTTAAACTCTTACCATAAAAATATGGACATTAACATTTCCAATATATTTTATTTAAAAAGAAATCCTCATTTTAAGTTTTTCATGCACCTTTATCATGAGTTCTAAATTTAGTAGAATTGGTTTTTCAATTGAAATGTGCTATTATATGTGTGTGTTATTATACGAAGTTTTTGTCAATTTTACATTCCAATGGCAGTATTTGTTAAGAATTCTTGTTATAAAAAATTCTTAATTTAAATCGTTCGTATCTTGCGATAGATATGTAACGTAAGTGGCTCAACCTATCGCTTCACCTCTCCCATTCCATTCTTCCAAAGGCGATATGCAGTATTTCTAGAAAGAAGTGGTTTTACCCGCGGCGGTGATGAGAGACTCAGCACTCAGCACCGTAGTCAAAAACTCGTCTGATGTATGAATTAAAATTGGAGACGGGAAATCGTGGGAAGCTCCCTATTTTTACCCCCGCTAATCTTTTTAAGAAGCTGAATCAACATGCCACCTTATCTATCACTTTATTGATTTGTTTAGTCTAGCATCATAGTCTTAGCATCAAGGTTTGTAACTTAGGTAATTAGCACTGTCAGTCCTATGCAGAATTATATCTTTATAAGCTAATGATGTCGTGCTTCTTCGTGCTTAGATTGAAAAAGTTCATCAGTTGTCTTTTCAGGATTTCCCTTGAGTTCATTTTCATAGGTCCATTTTCCGAGGATCTCAAGGCCTTTATTAAGAGTATGCTCCTGAGTAGGTATATCAGAGCTCGTTGACCACAAAGATTTTATCTCTTTAAAACATTTTCAATGAAGCTCATTACATCATCTGTCATGTTATCAAATAGAAAAGGACTTAAAACTGATCCCTGAAGGAAGCCTTGCCTGGTTTGTCTGTAGCCCGACCGAAAATTTTCAAATTTGATACAGTGGAATCTCGACACAACTCTAATTCTTTCTATTCAGATATTTTTTCGTAGTCCTGGCTACGAAATCTATTCCTTACAACAATAAATCTCACAAATTAAACTTGCGGAAATTTCACGCAACATTCAAATATTGTTTTGTGTAACGGCAAACGTACGATAAAATAACGGCAAACAAAGATAAAATCTGTGCGTCAGAGTGTAGGATTTTCACATTCACTTGCGTTAAAATCATTTATTCAAAATTAAAACATCGACGCATATGTACGTCAATTCAGAACTGCAAAAAATTTTAATTATTTCAACAGTGAAAACGAAGAGGTCCACATGTGGACCACTGGAACGAAGAGGTTATATGCATGAGTGGCTCGGGCGCATGGTGAATCTTCTATCTGGCCTGCTACAAGAGAAAGATATTCAGAAATGCGATGAATTCTATTCAGAACTGCAAAAAATTCTGTTGTGTGTGTGTGGGGGGGTCGTTGGTCGGAGGAATTTTTGAGGGGTTCTAACAGGAGCAGCATTTCAGCTTTTCATTTGGGGGTGTGAGATATGATGTATTAACCCTTTAAAGCGCATCCATTTCTCAATGTCAAAAAAGAACAGCCGTTGCCATCGCGCTGTTTAATTACCAGCAAGATGACTGTCGATCGAATCCTACAGTGCGTGCCAGGAGTTAAAGAACATTTTTGACACAGAAGGCTGTGTGGCATGGCAATGGCTGCACATTTTCGACGTTGGCAAGTGTATCTAGGTGTCTTCCTTAAGTGCTTAATTAAAATCAAATTTATTCTTCGTGAATCAAAAACAGCCAATACGCCCGAGTTGTGTCCTTAACCCTTTAACACGGGTGTCCCGAGGATACCCCGTGTTAAAGGGTTATTTGTTTATTCGTGGGATTAAGGCCGGTTAGCTACGCGTGCGCTCTAGGCCGATAGGTGGGTTGCCCTCTGTTGGGGTCTTTTTAAGGGGTCCTAACGCGTATTTACGCTAAATTTCGGAGAAAACCAAGGAAAACTCCGAACGCTTAGATCGACAGACGCGCCATGGAACCCGAAACCTGGACCTTCATACTTTGCCCGTCTACCATTTACAGTGACATAACCACTGTGCCATGGTGAGGTTGTGTCAAGGGGACAAGGAACGTTCAATATTCAAAATGTCCGATTTTGAATTTTTACTTGTAATCAAATGTAAAGTTGTTTAACACAAAACCATAGTTGTCTATTGAAACTAAAAATTAAAAAAATAGTAATTTTTCTGAAAAAATACGCCTTCTATTCTTTTATTTAAAATATCCCATGCGCATTCCAAAATAATGAAAAGGTATAATTTTTTCAGTATACACTTTCAATATATGTATGAACATATATGTGCATTCATTTTTATCTGTGGCAAGGATAAGCTTTATAGAAAAAATAAATTCATGAGGTGTAGTTTTTTTTAAATTTCCAAGCTATTTTTTTCTCAAAGATATTAATATATTTTTCCAAAAAGATTTAATTTTTTATTTTTAGTATTAATGTAAATGTAAACCTTTGTTTTAAACAAGTTTACGCATACTTTGAGGCTAAAAATTAAGAAATGACAGTTTTCATTTTTAAAGTCCCTTGTCCCCTTAAAGGGTTAAAATCCACAGTATGGAGTAAATAAATTTATACCCCCTTTTTATTTACACTGATTTACATGCCATAAAATTGCGAACCTTCATTTTCTGGCGCATGGAACTTTAATTTGGCAGCTGCCCCTAAAAAAAATAACAATAAATTTCTCGCTCTCCGTGTTCGTGGGATACCGCTATGTTGTATAAGAGGAATATTTATATTTCTAATTGTGTGTGGATGTGTTTTTTTCTATGCACTGTACCATGTACCCTATTGAGTCCCGCAGTGGTCTGGACGCTAAACTCCGTTCCCATTAGAACACGGCAAGTGAAGCAGCATCCGGCTTGGCCAGTGCTTGGGAGGGTCCACTTTCTCTCGGCTGGACTGCTGTGGGACCGTGTACGCTAATGGGAGCTGGTGCACGTAAAATCTGTCGTGGCTCCAATGTCCTCCAATTAGTTAAGCGATACCTATCGGAGTGCCTATTTCAGGGGATTGGTCTCTCCACTGGAATTAGTTCAAAATTAGAGGACCACGGGCTAAATCGTACTTCCTCCCGTTGGGTCCCTAAAAATGGAAGGCGCACCCCCTCTGTCCATCGCCTCCCTTCAGAGGGGACCCTCCGGTTTCAGGGGGCATCAGAAACAATTAAAACAACATACCCTATTGAAATTGGTGTGTGTAGCATCCATAGTTCTTCTACAGGAGAAAAAAAAGGAATACATTAAGCTCCACGCGGACAGTCATTCTTGAAAGCGTATTTTAGAGATAACATAGTTGACATATATGTTATGAAGGCTCACAAAATAATACTCTCTCTACGGAATAATCGAGACGACTGCCCCCTGGCTAAGGGTTTCAATCAACCAACCTCTCAAAATAATACTCTCTATCAAAAACGGTGTCTGAGGAACGCTCAAAAGAGTCTCAATGCGTTACGATTTATGGCAGCTGAGAGACAGCCTTCGATTTCATGGACAATACAATAAGTATAAAAATGTTTATAACAGTTAAACGCTTATCGTTAATCGATGGAAAAAACTGAAAGCTCTTTTACAGGGCCTCACAAAATTACATTTTTAGTGATAATACAACATTTTTTAATCTCCGAAATTTCGCCAGATGTAAGAGCAAACATCGCCCAGTCTGGTGCAAAAATATTCCTGCGTTAGAAAGTGTTTTATAATCAACACGTTTGGGATGATTTGTCTTTCTGGTTGAGAGGATGTACTGCGAATGTAAAGTTTGGATGTTTTAGCTGCACCAAAGCAACGAATAAAAGTATTTCGCGATTTGTGATCACAGCTGCAAGTAGGATATGGGATAAACATATTTCCCGAATTCAACAAGCGGAAAATTTTTGGACAATAGTTCTTTTATTTCAAACTACCGAAAAATCTACAAAATTTGCATAGGTTTACAATTTTAAAAGCCATGAAAAGGCCCATACAATGAGGTTGGAACAGGAAAACAAAGAGAATACGGACATAGCATCCTTTAAAATTAAACAAGATCGAAACTTCGTTCAGTTTTTTTTTTTTTCATTTTTCATAATGTAATGCTTTCTACGTTTTCAAAAAGGGCTTAACAATGCTCATGCTAATTAAGGGTTATAAACATGGCCCTGCTTAAATAAACCCTTCCTATGAGGGTCGTATACCAACCAAACTTATTCGACAACTGGAGTTATCGGGATGTCAGAGAAAACATCGTTCGATTTCCGTTTGATAGCAATGTTTTTGTTGCTAACGGTCTCGTCTTCTAAATCAAGAAATAAAAAGGATGATTCTGATTTTGATGGCATTGTACAGTGTATTGATCACCTAGCTTGCGAATGTGGTGGAGGTATGAAACATTTAATTTCTAATTTCTGTGTGTTTGCACCTATTTTCTGCTTGACCTCTTCACACTCGACAAAAATCTCACATCTGAAATTAAAGATTAATCTCATAAATCTCTCTATTCTAAAAAAAAAAAGGAACAGACGCTGCCGCCGCCACAACCGCTGTCAAAAGCTTATTCTGCTATCTCCTCCGAAACCGTGGGGATATGAGTTTCCACGAAGTTGTCCTCGGATTCGAAAAATTCTGCGGAAGCCGGTAAGCTGACTTAAATTTCGAAAGTCCAATTATTTTCGAAGATATTAATAAAAAAAACTGAAAAAATAGGCATAATGCTTGCCAGGCTTGACAATTTTTGCCAGCATAAGATCATTCATGCGCCTTTGCAAGAAAGCAATTCCTGCGTGAAATTAAGAAACATGAAGTAGAATTACATCATTTTTACGCCAAATTAAAAAGTAAGTGAAATAAATAAGTCAAAGTATGTTACACAAAGCTCACTATTTTCAAAAATTAAGGTAGTGTTCAAGTAGGGTGAATCTAAATACTGCGTGTGTTCCAAAATTTCAGCACACGGTATTTTGAAAATGAAAAATAATTCAAATTCATATTATAGTGATGCCGGTTAGGTTCAGCTTAGGTATTTGCCACCCGCAGATATATTTGGACGGCGGCAATTATGCCATTATAGCAAACACAGCTTGGATATTTGACCGAGCGGCGAGATGATATATTTCGCGGTGCTAAATAAGTCAATCTGCAAAGGATTATGTATATGAATGTATGCATAACTGTTTTCACGGCAAACTTACATGAACAATGATTATGTGTTATGAACATGTGGAAATCGTCAAATAATGAAAAGTCGCCATTAGTAGCAAGATATAATAACTGTTCCGTAGTTTTTATCGAAGAAAATGTATGAAGCACTGTTTCCTTAGAAGTAATTATAAACTATACATATACGTAAGTCGCCAGATTATGAAAAATCGCCATGGATGACTAATACGGAAGGTCTTCCATAAGTTTTACGCAATTAAAAATAGTTTGAAGTTGTTCCAAAGAAAATGCAAGAACCAAGGAATGCGTAGCTCGGTAATCCTATCTTTGCGTTTTGTCTATTATGCCTTTTTTACGAATAAGCATTATTAGGGGACGAATACGTCATACGAAAAGTGGGCGTACCGAGTGTCGGGGCTTTTGCCCCTAGTGTTTTAAAAAAAAGTTATTACACTTAAAAACGACAAAGAAAGCGTATTTTCAAAATAGTTTTTCGAATAAAAGCCTAATTCTCAGTCTCTATTTCAGTAGTAAAAAGTTGTTATAGCCCATAGACGAACACAGTCGAGACACTTTTACACAAAAATGTCTTGCAAGTTCTTTTCAACTACATGAATTTCGAAAACAAAAAAATCTCATGTGGACACCACATGATTTCCTAGTACGTCCATTAAATCATAAATATTTTCTGTGCGTTCCATCTAAAATTATTTTGTTCGAAAGAGATAAAATACTGCAATAATACTAAGGTATAGTGATTTCTTGCCAAATATTTGAGATATCGTCAAGCTGGGTTCAATTTGAAAAATTTGTTTTTGGCACTTAATTAGGCGATTTTTCGCCAAAAACCGAGAAGCGTGAGACAATTAGCATTATTTTGGTCATAGCAGAAATAGTCATCCATCAGAGACTTTTAGTAAATAAATTGAAGGTATCCATGGAGTCTTCCATGGCCGTGTAAATAAATCACTCTTGATTGCAATCAAAAAAGAAATCCGCAGTTAGATGTTAAGTTCTAGATACAAAATTTCAACATTCTACAATTAAAAGTTGGCGAGCTATGCGAAAAACGTAATTATTGTTGAAACTAAATTTGGCGATATTTCGACAAAATTCGCCAAGGAGACAAATGGTCAGATTTTGGGTATGGACTAAACAATGACGAACTACAGGCATAATATGTTGATGATGTCCATAGACAGAAATGCATTGAAATTCTTTTAGGGGGGGTCCATTAAATAAACTCTCCAGTAGATTGGAAGCAAAAAGCAACTAGATGTGCTCAACTAGATGTTACAACAGTCTTCGATTAATAGTTTTCAACAATCAAAGTTTGTCAAAATTTCAACAACCTACGACTAATAGTTTTTGATACATGCGAGTTACATAAATACATTCATATATACGTACACCAAAAGTCGCCAAGCTTGTTGACTTCTGCCCAATTTCATGGGAGGCACATGACCGTCGTCAGACCATTATCTAAGTATATGGTAAAATGGTATTGTGCTTGAAATGAATTAACGTCCCTTAAACTGCAATTAGCCGTAATACGTTGGACGTTGGAATTTTCTTGAGTGTTCCTGTAGAAGAACTCTAAGTGATTAAGACACTATTTTCGATAGAGAGATTCATTTTGTAATCCTTAACAACATATATATCACTTTTGATTTGTTTGAAATAACTTAATATCTCTAAAATACGCTTTAATGAATTTCTGCCCATAGAGCGCAATGTATGGAAAATCTTTCACGCTGATCTGTACATAAACTATCCAGTCGATGAGAACCAAAAAAAGAGGTGCAGAGCTGGATGTTACAACAATCTTAAATGAAAAATTTCAACATTCTGCGACTAATGATTTTTGAGGTACGGTTGTTTCATACGTACGTAAGAACGTCAGGAAAAAAACTGGTCAAAGTGGATTGCACAGGCATTTACATGAACATACGCACATGCGTACGATGAAATGTCCCGCAAAAACTCTTAAAAATAAATTTAGATGCAGTCAAAATCGATATTTTCGTCAAAACCTGGATACATAATTTTTCCCAATCACATTACTTCCTTGTACTCCGTACAAGGATACTCAAAAATTCAACTTAATGGAAAATAGGATTAAAATTCCCGCATCCCATCATTCCTGGAAATTCTCGATACCTGTGACGACTGTGAGACGACAAAACCAGGGGAGATAAATCAAATGACTTTAAATTAAATTTAGATTCCGAGACGAATATTTGTTTAAAAACAAAAGCTGCTACGCCCCTACAAAATTTTGTAGGGAGCTAATAGAAATTTTGAATTTTGAGAGAATACTTATTTTTGTAATGTGTTATATATATATATATATATATATATATATCCATGAACCGAATACTTACTACTAAGATTAAAAAAAAAAAAATAACAGGATTTCAATGTAGTTACTTAGCACAAAGAAAGCTAACTATGTAACTACGGGGCTTTCCTGTTAAAAAGTTATCATGAAGACATACCTTGTTAAAAAGTATTTATGAAGACAAAAATGGAGACGAAGAGACCAAAAGCATTAAGCTTGAAAACATGGCTCAACCATGGAGCTGTTGCCAAATGAAGAGGAAAAAAAATACGTTGACAGAATAATTTGAGAAAAGTTGAACAATACGTAAAAAGTAAGAGTTTAAAAAAAATAAATAAAATAAAATCAGAGTAAATTAAAACAAACTGGTAAACATTAAAAGTTAAATAAATAAAATAATAAATAATAATAATAATAAAAAGAGTAAATTAAAATAAACTAGAAATATTAATATTAATAAGAATAAATATTAGCATGAGATATATCAGGTTTATAACATTTTAAAGTGATACATCTAACTACTTAAATAGCTCACTATTCGCGTTATATGCCTAGTGATATTTCAGAGATTATATTAATTAAAAGAAGAGCATTTAAATGATACCTGTGATCATTAGTTCATTTGTACATTTTTTATAACAATACACTACAAATGTAAACTCATATTATTGTTTGTTTTTTTTTAATCAATAAAACATTCACTAAAAAGCCAGAATTTTATCGAACTTTTTTTTAAAATATATTTTTATAAGCAAGCTAGCTACCAGACCCCAACCTCTCCATCCAAGAATTCCCAGAAAGGACACCTGTTTATAGAAGTGCTAATTGCAACTAGGAAATGGAATCGAATTTAGAAATTTTCTAGGGTAATTGTATCTTAAAGCAATATAATACAGTGAAGATATATTATCAGACTTATAATTACTTGTACAAAGAGACAGTACTCTATATAGAGGATTAGCTATAATATTTCTAAATACAGATATATGCAAGCATGAGGTAAAATCTGTGAAATTAATTACATTGAAAGTAAACTCATCTCTTTTATTGTATATATTAAATGTGAGTTTCTTGTCGTTATTTATTATTAGTTTAAATCAAGAAAATTAGTACAGATATTAGGTAGAGGATTTTTAATTAATTCTAAATTATAATGATAAGTAATAGGCAATTTATCTGTGTCAATATAGTATATCTGTGTCAGTATTGTATAATATAAATTTAAGTAGATTTTTGAAAGAAGTAATAGAATATTGTGATGGTAGATTTAGATTATGTGTGTTATTATTAAAAAGATCAAGTATTGTATTGTAGAGATCATTTAAATGTATATTATTAAATAGATCTTTAAAGTCATATATAGATATGGAAGATATAGAATGTAAATCTTTAATTTTGTTTTTTAGCTCATAACTATTACTATGATATGGAATTGCAATTAACCTTAATATATAAATTATGCAGAGAAGTTAGTATTTTTAGTAATGATTTACTAGCTGTATCATTGTAAGTATTACATCCAATAGTTACAGTTCTAAACTTAATAGGAGTTTTATGAAATTTAAGAATTAATACTAAATAAGGATAATTAAGATTATCATGTTTCAGGTTAAGTAGCTTATGGTAGGCTAGTATCTTTTTATTAAATATAGACTCAGTAGTATTAGTGACTTTAAAGTTAGAAATTGTATTAATTGAATTGGATAAAAAGCTATGATATAACTTTTTACAAATAAGTGCATAGTTATTAAAGGATTTATCAACATAAGTAATTACAAAGTTTTGCTGCAAATATTTAATCTGATCAGATAGATATAGTTTATTAGGAGATGCAAAAGATTTAACTAATATATTATTTAATGAAGACAATACTTTAATTTTCCACATATAAAAAAAAGGCAGTTGGAACATTGAATTTTAATGAAGTATTATATATATAATTGTCAATATCTTAAGTAAACTGTGCAATAATATCTTTTATATTATATATAGATGGTAGTCTATACTTAGTGCCTTTGTTCATAATTTGTCTTAATTTTAAATCCTTTATTATATTAAGGTCACATGTAACTATGTGTCCATAATGGGAATTAACAAATGAAAGGTAATGATCACTGGTACATAAACAATAAAAAAAGTCATCCGGTGCAAAATTCTTACAAAAAGAATTGTAGTTGAATATTTTTCTACCCATGGGTATAGAATATTTAAAGGATTTTTTATATGTAGGTCATTAATTGGAAATAAATCACTATGTTTAGAAAGAATTTGATTAAAGTTTATTGATCGAAAAGAAGGATGTGTATAATTTATGACAAAGTTAGTATTCAATGTACTTGTATTATTTATTTATTCATTATTTATTTATTCATATGTACTTTATTATTCAGAGGCTGAAGTCGAGTACTTCAATAGTTGCATGCAACATATGAAAGTTAAGGTATGTTCTATATTTTATTTTATTATAGTCTTCTTTCTATCGTGTATACTATGCATTTGAAAAAATATGGATCAGCTGTAAAGAGGGAAGTAAATTTCCTGCAACTTAAAAGCAACAAAGACAATTCGGAATATCATTCGAAGTAATGAGCAAAAAACTTTGTTTTCTTACACTGGTCGATGATTCTTTTAAATAAGGTATTGAAATGTTATTTTATAAGGTCTGTCCAGAAAGCAAAGAGAAAAAAAAACTAAAAAAATAATCTCTTAATAATCTTCTAATTATACACCTTGGACATATAATTATGTAGTACAACGAGTTCATAGTTCCTGTTTTTCGACGCCGAGAAGCCTTGCGGTTATCTTCGATAGCTTGGAGTTTGTCCTGGCGTCTTTTAACGTTCATATCACTTGAAATATATCGCTTGCTTTTTTATTAAATTTAGATCCCGAGACAAGTCCTTTGTTTGAAAACGAAAGTTGAATCGCCTCTATATAATTTTGAAGAAAGTTAATAGAAATTTTGAATTTTAAGAAGATAGTTAATTTCATGTGTTATATGTATATACACATACAGGTATGAATGATATACTTGTACAACCTGTATGATATACTTGATTTTATTTGTTCCTTTCTACATAAGTTAGTTCTATACAAGTTCTTTTCTTTTTGTATTCATGAGCAGTACATATTAAGAATGTTAATTTATTGACATTTATTCTAATTCATGTTGTATAAAATATTTACGTATTAATTAAACTTGCAAAAAAGCACTCTTGATAGGAAATAGGATGTGTAGTTGTTATGTTCTTTTACAGGGGAAAAAAAGCTCACAAATTAAGCATATTCATATAAATTAGGCTCTAGGAGCAGGGTTAAAAACAAATATTTTAGTGCCTAATTTTCTTTCGCTTCTCAGATCAAATTGTTGCTAGAGCGAGGGTGACAGATATTGTTATTTCAGTTCTCAGTGGCACTAGACCATTGACGCAGTCAAGGGTTAAGAGAAAGGAGGGGGGAGGAGTTAACCTCTTTCCATATCTTATATTCGGAAAGTTTTAATTCATATTAGTGTTATTTTCCTGTTTTAATTTTAAAAGAATTTAATTTGAAAGTTGTAATGAAAATGAAAAGATGGTTACATTATAATTATAATTTAATTAGCTCTAATTAAATTTTATCACATTTATCTATCAATTAAGTGAAGATGACACCTCCACCAATTTAAAAAAAAATTCTTTCCGGAGGGGATGCACTTCAATAGACCAGTGGTCCCCAACCCCCAGATCAATTGGTAACGGGCCGCCCTAGTCACATTAAATTATTCCCAATTTGTATTTACTGTGGTGTATTTCTCTCAGGTTTCGACTTTGTTGGGTTTGAGCAAATTATATCGTTCTAACAGATAAAAATCTTGTAACTATTTTAAACAAATTTATTGTTTATTAAACATTTCAAGATTATAAGTCAAAACTGCACTCTCTTAAATCCCTACTACCATTTTCCGACCAGCCGGCTGTGCCAAGCGGGGTTTTCTGCAGTCACAGCAACCACAAAACAAAGAAATAAACTGGACATATGCAACACACTTCGGGTTTCATAGTCTCCTGTTACTAGGGTTGAACTTTTATACAGGGATTTACGAGACTTTCACCATAAAAATGCGGGATATGGCTAAAAATAGCGGGACTCAACTTATTTATTACAGGAAGGCGAGAAACACAATTTAAAAAAATTACTTTTTACAGTTCAAATAGTTCATTACTTATTACCCTTATTACTAATTTTACACAATTATATATGAAACATAGTTGACAGTTAAAACAAACAAGCAAAGTAATGAAAAAATAACATAAATTATTAGTCTTCCACCTCTCTTTGTAAACAAAACAAACAGCACTATCATTTACAATAAAATAAAATAAACTTTTTATTTACTTTGACAAAAAAAAAAAAAAAGTCTTTTTACTTTGGCATTTTAAAAATAAGTAAAGCAACCCATATGCAGGAATCGTTAACATAACTTTATAAAAGAAAGTCTTAAATAACATCTTTACTGAGATTATAATAATTATTTATTTGGAAAACAATATGTTAAACTATTTTTACTGAAATCACTATAGTATACAGTCACTTCTGCAGAGATCCTATTTCTTTAGGAAAGAAACTTAATGTTAAAAATCTCTTACGAGATCATTATAATTTATCAAATTATTAAATGTCTCTTTCAATTAAAAAAACTGGCTAAAAACGGGACAGTTGGCGTCCCGCACACGTCTTTCGCGGGGACGCGTTTTCTAAAGCCGTAGAAACTGAACGTCCCGGCTCTCGCGGAATGGTTGGCAACCCTACCTGTTACCCACAGATGGAACCGACTCATTGAAAAGAAACACGCTCAGGGTCCTGATTGATGTAGCGTTTAGTGGGTTATAATGGGTGCATTTGTAAACGACAAACTCGTTGCACGAGTTTTCGTAAGAAAATTGGATGTCTGTTTAATGCTATCAGTGGCTATGAGTTTCTTTTGACTTTACGAGCATCTTCAGTTTATATAGTTTCGTCGTCTAGGAGACGTGTTTGTTTACAGTTCGCTTCTGTTGCTATTTTTGCTGAGGACAGGTTTTATCACATACTCAATATAAAATCAACAGGATTTTTAAGGAAGGAGTGGCCATAATTGAAATGCGCAGATCGAAATTTAAAAATTTCAACTTCATTTTTTCAAAAGTATTCAGCAAGAGAAGTTCAAATATCGCTAATAACAGTTTGAATCGACTTCAATCTCAACACTAATATATGCATTTTTGAATTTACTAAAATAAAAAATTCAAGAAAATGATTACCTTTGAAAAATTATTTACCTTCGTTGCAGTTTCTAACGTATGCATAAATTTCCTCCTTGAAAAAATAATATTCTCAGCTTCAGCAAACGTAAAATGCTTTTCACAACAACATACTTTTCCATTACAACGAAAGTCATTGCAAAGCAAAAACAATTCGCGTCTGTTCTCATTTTTGCTGAGGAGAGTTTGTGCAACAAGTGAATATTCTCCACAACAACACTAGATGAACCTGCTCCGTGCTCAGTTTACTTAGTTTGAAACTAACCGCACTCAGTTGTGCATACGAACGCTCTAGTTTATAAGCTGAATGCACTCAGCTTCCTTTACGAACACCTTAGATAGAAACTCGTTTGGCCTTTACGAATGTGGCCAATGTTAAATCACTTTACATTAATTTTTTGTGTAACTGTATTTTATTTTGAAGGTATGTTTAAATACAATTAAATTAAAATTATTAAATCTAAATAATCTAAAACATAAACTATCAAAGTCCCCTCCCCCACAGCGGGCTGCGGAAAAATATCAAACACTGACCGAACCGCGGCGATAAAAAGTGTGGGGAGCACTGCACATTCATGTGTCGTAATATTTCACATTTTTCATGATCTTGTTGCAGAATACTCTGCTTGTTTCCTGAGTTCGTCGTTCTAAAGTCCAGTTGGTGTTGAAAGTTCTAGTAAAAAGTCCACTTGTCAGGATAGAACACAAACTTTATTGCTTCTAGAACTTAGTCGAACATTCAGCTGTACAAGATTCACAAGCACAATCAAACAGTAATGTGCTTTTAACAGTCCGCTTAGATCAGAAGCTCTCACGAATGCTGTATTTCTCACACAAAATAAAACACTTTCACAGGCAAAAATTCAGTGAAAATATACGAGAGATATCGTAAGCAATCCCTCAAGACTCAGTAATAAAGAATTTACGCGCAACACTTAAAAACAGCTTCGAAAAGCAAGCGGAAAAACACCTCAATCACAGAGCAGAGCGCCGTACACATCGGCAGCTCGATCAGCTCTCAAAGGGGGATCACTCCACACACTGAAATGGGTCATCTGAAACGCTTGTATTTATAGGTGGGGCAGAAGCAACAAGAAACTTCTAGAAGAGTATTTCTCGAGGATTCCACATAAAGCGGGAATTTTGATTACGTCATAGTAGAGAAATATTAGGCTATTAAGTGATTTTAATGCATCAAGAGCAACTTTACAAGTCCCATTGGAAAAATCGCGCCCAATGACCAAAATTTCGCCAAGTTTGGCGACTTTTGACGAAATATCGCCAAATTTGGTGCCAAAAATTAGTCCCCAAAAGTGAGGTTACCGAAGTCTAGGACCAATATTTCTCGAGATTTCCAGAAACTGCATACAATTGATTGGGAAACAGAAACCTCCCTATCTCCGGTTCTAGTTGACCGATTTTGATGCAACAAAAATCAAAATTTAACTATTATAAGTGTAGAATACGAATTTTGAATTATTTTAAGCCCCAGAACAGCGGGTTGCCCCGAAAATTCGTAACAATATACTTTTGTTATTTCTTCGCTCTTGCGCCCGGATTTAAAAATAATATTGTTTCTTGTTTCATCTTGTTTCAGACACAAAAGTGGGCAGTCAAGACGTTCGATCATCCAGAAATCTGCCCGGAATTAAATGGAGCTTTGGAGTTTGGCACAGATATTATCGAGAGTATACAACAGATCTGCACTCTTGATAAACAAACACGGGTAATGGCATTTAAAATCATTTTTTTAACTATCCACACAATTACACTTTTTAAGCGCAGCCATTTCCCGATGCTGAGAAAAGGAAAACCGTTGCAATAGCTCGATTTAACTACAAGCAACATGGGGGTCCTTCGAGTAGTTCATCAAGTGCCATAGATCTAGAGACCCTTTTTTTGGCTCAGCAGGCTGTGCGGAACGAGAGCCACGTTTCTGGTAGTTAAATCGAGTGATGGCAACGGCTGCCCTCTTTTCCTTCTCATCTAATGCTTCATTAAATGGAGACTGCATTAAGAAAAAAATCGTCTATTTAATTTTCAAAAGGTTATACCTTCTAAACTTGTATACGACCCCGTATAAAAAATACTTCACTTTAGTAAAATGTACCCCATACGCTAATGAGCTGATATGCAATATTTTAGCCTTTCATCATAGAACTTCTCTGAGATGTCTTTAAGGTAAGTGTACTTACGTGCGGAACACTTAAAAAAAATGCAAAATTTTGGTGTGGTTTTATGCATTTTTATTTGAAAAGCTATAAAAAATGACAGAAACAATAATTTATTTTACAAAAGTTTCATAACTTTTTTCAAAAAATTGCATTTTTGAAGAAAAATGTAGCGAAATTTCATACTTACGCCAACTGCTGTAAACTGCATTCTTCTCAATATCCAGTAACTTCCTTCGCACAGGATACTCCTATAATACTTTTCTGGGTTATGTACCAAAAGTTTTATTGTATTTTAAAAATTCGCTGAAATATGGCCAATTATGTACAAAAACGTTGAAATTTTTGAGTAAAAATTCAATTTTGTTTGTCTAAAAATATCTGTAAATTTATTAATTTCATACGTATAACTTAACTTTTGCTACAAGGCACACTTTAGTATCAATACAATGTTTATGTAAAACTTCATTAAGATATCTTTAAAACTTTTATAGTAGTTACTGTTACCAGGACGCAAGGTAACAAAAGACAGTTTTCCAGAAAGAACATTTAAAGATCTTATTTTAGCATCTATGTTCAACTGGAAGGGACATTCAAACAGATGTATCTTCCTTTCTATTTATCGTGGAAACAAAAGTAAAGCAGTTTCGGACTCTTAAGAATATGCTCTTTCAAATAAAACAATAAAACAAAAATCTATTTTTAGACCTAGGCAGATACCTCAAACAGAGATGGCCAGGGGCTGTATATAAATTCGAATGTAAAGTTCATTGCTAGGGTAAGAAAAAATATTTTTCCTTCGCAATTTTTGTACGACCCCTGAAAGCTTTCTTACGATGTGATTTTTTCCCCTTCGAGAGCCATTGAAAAATGGTTTAAGTCAGCAAATGTTTGTCACTTTTTGTGATATAAATCACAAATTTTGTACATTAGCATATAAGTACATGGGGGACATTTTACTAAGAGAAGCTTTTCGTACGACGGTCGTATACAAATTTAAAAAGTCTAACCTTTTAGCACTCTTTAGTAACATGAGGAATTTTTTCTTAATGTAGTCTTTTTTTCTACCTTATTTTGAACACTTTTAAAATTTACATTGCCCACTTATATCTAATAGACAAAGAATTAAACCGTGTTATCACCTTTCTGAAGTCAATGCACATCACCAAGATTTGGTAAAAAAACAAATCAAACCTGAAGTTGTCGTATGGGGAAATTTAAAGGTCCCTTGCAACAAAAAGCAAAATGTAATTACGGAGCATAGAATACGAATTTAAGACAAAATTAAGCCTCAGAAGAGCTGACCACTGCAATATGGGAGCTAATTCCTGGACCGTTTTGATTCCACAGGATTGCAAATCCATTCCAATCTGCTCTACTTAATAAGCAGCACTCTTTAGACAGGATTGCAAATCCATTCCAATCTGCTCTACTTTATAAGCAGCACTCTCTAGATAGGATTACAAATCCATTCTAATCTGCTCTACTTTATAAGCAGCACTCTTTAGGCAGGATTGCAAATCCATTCCAATCTGCTCTACTTTATAAGCAGCACTCTCTAGACAGGATTGCAAATCCATTCCAATCTGCTCTACTTTATAAGCAGAACTCTCTAGACAGGATTGCAAATCCATTCCAATTTATTTTTTATTTCGCAAAAGGTATGCATAAAATGGATTACGGAAGTGATCGTCAATCTTCTGTTACTCCAATGACTCAAGGAAGCAAGAAAATTATCCAATCGTGAGATCAAACTCGCGATGGCAAAATAGTCTCACTTTTCTTGGAGAGTTGCGAAAAAGCATTAGAAACTGGGGAGCCGATGGATTTACAGAATTTGCAATTTGAAAATACAGAGGAGTGTTGACTTTACGCGAGGTATGCGTTCCAAGATCCCTCGCTTAAGTGAAAATTTCGCATTGTGAAATAAGGTATATTTATATATATGACTTTTTGAAACATACACAATTATTTTAGACACATAAAAACCCTTCAAACTGTTTTTAATCCGTTAATTAATTATATATTACCCTATTTCAAGTAAGAGTATGGATAAGCAATGTATTTAAAAAAAAGAAATATTGTTCAGCATATTACAACACGGAACTGTGAAATATTGTCTGTCTGTCTTGTTTTCATGGATATGGGAGCTTAGGCACTTCTGCTTTCACAGCATTTTGTACCAACCCCAAATCTAGATTAGTTCAATAGCGGCAGTAATTACCAAGTGTGTAAATTTCTACCACAAACTCCCGAAGAGTTCATTTCTACCTCATTCGGGAGCCGATAGATGGCAGTACTACCGACTGTTAGCGGGGCATCTTAATTTTGAAGCAAATATCAGGTGGAAGACCCCAAGGCTTAATTTTACCAACCCCAGAGATATCGTTTTTGTATGAGAACTTTGAGGACATTGCAACGTCAGTTGCTAATGCCAACAACGTACGTCAGTTGGCATTAGCGAGCACGGCGGTCTTTGGTTGGTCTCAGGATTGAACTCACAACCTTCGGCTGTGAGAGCGACGCCTCTCCAAACCGGGCAACCGCGGCCCGTGTAATATTGTAAATGCACAAAATTTATGTTGTTGTTGCCAGATCCTCCATATACAGCAACGGTGAGCGGTAGGGAGCGGCTTCCATTTTAATGAACCATAGTGGGAGGAAGTCCAACTTAACTCGGTGTCCCCTAATTTTGAACCAATTCCAGCTGAGGAACCAGCCACCTGAAATCGGCACCCCCAGGGATATCATTTGAACATGGAGGATATAGGAGCCACGACGGATTTTGCGTCCACCACCTCCCATTAGCGTACACGATCTCACAGCAGCCCACCCGAGAGAGGAGCTCACCCTTCCAAAACTGGCCCAGCCGATGCTGCTTCACTTTCCGGGTTCTTACGGGAACGGAGTTTAGTAACAAGTCCACTCAATGCCTAGGGACGTCAAAATTTACTATCAGTAGGAGATAGAGACAGACATAGTACAGTACTGTACGTACAGTATGCAGCAATAATAATGAAGTGCAGCACTTTAATAACAATACTGTTTTGTAATAATTAGTATTGTACTGTACTGTAATAATAATGATTAATATAAAGGATGACACAGTACTGGGATGATCATAACTGTACTGTAAAGTACTTGAAGCCCGTGCTTCTTTCTATTTGCGAAAAATCTTGTGTTCCTCGTGTAGAGTTTGTGTTTGCTCCCAGTTCCGTTACTTTTGAAAAGCTCGCGTAATATCCAATTCACGTAGATCAGATTACGTTGCAGTGCGAGTATTTTTTTTTTCTGTGTGTATGTATTTCTTTTTACAAAATTTCGAGGCAATCTGCTCCACGATGTAGATTTGTGTACGAAAAAAAAAAAAAAAAGAAGAAGAAGTCTTAAACAGTTTTTAAAATGTTACGAACGAAAATTTGACATGCTTTTAAAATAATTAATATGATTACACTATCCAAAATCTTTCAGGATTTTTTTTTTTTTTAGTAGGTGAATGAACAATGTACCAGTTGTCAAAAATTAGACTACCCTATTTTAAAGTTTTCTCCTCACGAAAATATTATTGAGAAAGTTATGAAATTTTGGTTAGGACATGAAATTTTGCGTTTGAGCATATAAAAAAAAATAGTTCAAATATTCACCACCAGGCGTTCCATGTTCTTCCTGGTCCTCAGACATCAATACATGAGCCTTCTGGCTTCGAGGGAGTTTGAAACATTTGACAAGTAGTGATAATCCATTCTCTTGCGATTCCAGACGGTAGCTGACAACGATGGCCGTCCTGTTGAGCATGTTTTGTTGTAATAATATTTGTAAACTATCATAAATGTATGCTAAATGGGTAATTCATTTTTTTAAAAAACGCCCCTTGGTGGCGAACATTTGAACTAATTTTGCTGATTCGCTCAAATTCCCATGCCTTCATTACGTCCTACACATAATTTCATAACTTTCTGAACAATAGTTTCGTCTGTAGACAACTTAAAAATAGGGTGGCTTAATTTCGGACACCCTGTACATTAGGGTGGAGCGAAAAAAAACTTTATTTCAAAATCCACACAGCCTGAGTCATTAAATGATGCAAAACATATAAGCTGTGGCGGCTTGTGACCTGTTTCAGTGGTGGGGCTCGAAAAAAAAATAGTGCCAATTAAAATCGCGAAAATATAGATACATATAGAACAACCTATTCCCACGTGCACACAGCGTAAGTATTTAAAATTTCTCAAATGACAAATGATTATCAAAATTACTATACAACTTTTGCTACTTTTTACCTAATTATGTTAAATTGAAAGGTTTACTTTATTACTAAACAAAAAGCCACATTTAATTATTTAATATTTATGTTCTTTATTGCTGCTGTTTATAATTTTTAGATGATTTATTTATCTTAAAATCAATATCAACATATATAAAAAGACATTTGTACATCGCTTTTCGTATATCAAGAAAACAAAACAGAAAAATAGCTGACTGCACTGCAAAAATACGATCACGCACATAAAAAGTGATTTGCTCCTAAGCTGAAAATTTCGCCAATAGCTACCGACTGCCGAAATTTCCCCGTACAGTCGTGTAGATCACCATGCGAGGGCCCGAAGATCTGGGCCCAGAAGGCAGCGCCAAATAAGCCGTTTAGAAGCCAAGGTAATGCCGCGTCAATATGGCTTTTGTGCTCAATGCCAAATATGTCAACCCGGTGAACGGAGAAAAGACGCCAAATTCAGGGCAAGCTGGCCCATGGCCCATGCATGGTTTAGATAGGGGAGAAATCGTGTAACTATCGCTTTTTTAAGTGCTTTCTCTAATGGATAGTATTAAAATAGAGTAAAATTCGTGCCTTTTTTCAATGAAGGTAAATTATTGAAAGAATTGTCTAACATAATAGGAAGATACTTTGATTTAGACGGGGATTAGTCGGTGGGGCCAGGCCCCTCTGGCACTTAATGACGAGCCGCCACTGCATATAAGAACAAATTGTTTCCAAATTTAAGCTCAAAATAGTCTCATCTTCGGGTTCCACAACTCAAGCGAATGTATTTCTAAGTTATTTTCATTAAAATAATAATGTTTAATTATTTAATTGAATAATTAGTTATGTTTTCATTATTAAACTGCTTTATTAATACATTATTGTCACATGTCAATGCTGGAAATCGCAGATTTAGAAGCAAACGTCGACTTTGGATCTGATTCGGAAATAGAATATACCTCAGAAAATGATGACGAATCCGTTATTCAGTAAGCCAAATGTCGGAAAACGACTGACGATGAGATTCCCTGAACCTCCAAGACAGACCCAATGCCCGAACTAGCCGCTGTTCTTGATAGAGCAGATGGATCGCAGTGTTAATTATTCAATTAATTAATTAATCGTAATTATTTCAATAGAAATTCATAAAAGACTAAAAAAGACACTGGGAATATATTCGCTTGAGGTGTGGAACCTGAAGATGGCATTATTTTGAGCTGAAATTTGGAGACAATTTGTTCTTTTCAATTTCGCACCATTTAATGACTCAGTAGAGCTGAAGCAAAACCGCATGTATTCGGTACTAAGATACGGATAATCACTCAGACTCGAAGTAACAAATTGTTACTTTTCGGTTGATATCGTTACTCGATCCTTCTGTTATTTGTTACTGGCAGTTACTGGATATCGGATCGCGGTTTCAAGGGGGAAAATGACTTTCGAGTGTGCATTTCGGATCGACCAGGTTCGAACTTCGAATACAAGACTGCGGGAGGGAGAAAATGAATTTCGGTATTTGAGTAATAGTATGTTCCGTTCCGTTACTAGATACCGGAAGTATTATGGATTCTCGCTGTTTGAAGGGAAAAATCAGTTTCGGTATTTGAGTAGTAGTATGTTCTGGTTGCAATTCGTTTGTGCCGAGCCGGATGGTATCGTTTTGATGAGGTTTGGAAGAATCCGTATGTTTCGTTACAGTTATGGAGATGGATATAGTATCTGCTGCTCTATTGATATGGGTCATACAATGGGGGGATAGGATCCGGCGTATAGCATGTTCTTATGCGCAGTTGAACTTCTTTTGCGGGGGGGGGGAGGGGTTGTTCTTATAATTGTAGAGGAGCAATACATATAAGAGAAGCATGTTAGTAAGGGGTGCTAATTTCGGGCTTTCTAACATTTTGGTACTAAATAGTGGTGCAATCAGAATTCTTTCTTTCAGGGTGGTTCCGAAGCAGGATTGTGAACTTAACTTTTTCTTTTTTTTTAGCTAGAATCGAAATATGAGTAATAAATAGCAAATTATTTAAATACACCTTTTAAAAAAATATATTTTTATAAAGTAAACGAATTCACACATTTTTATTATTTAAAATATTATTTGGAACTAAAAAAAATATTTAGCATGGAAACCTAAACACATTTTTTAAGTAATTGTTTAAAAAATATATAAAAAATTGTGAGCGACCCGGGATTTCTATGCCCACTCCTGCGTAAGCCACTGGTATTAAAATAATTCAATGAAGTTCAGTATGTTTCTAAAATGTCGGCGTTTAGGGGGCCATCTGCCCTATTTTATGGTACATTTTATTCCATGAACTCATGGAATACGCATAGCCCGGTGCAACCATTCTTTCTGTATGAAAGGAGTGATAATTTTTGTTTAAAGAATGCTCTCATATATGCACCCACAGAAGGGGCTAACCCCTTTCATCCCAAAAGTGCAGAAATAGAACTGGAAATATCTTAAAAATAGGTAATTCTCACTGAATTAAACAATTTTAATTTAAAATATGGTAATTTTTAATTTACTTCGAAAAATGGTCCAGCAAAAGAAGTTTTTGATATGAAATAAGAACTCACAAATAATAAAGATATTATGCTTTTAGAGACGCAAAGTAGTTGATATCATACTGAGATCCCCTGCCCTGTGAATTTTATATATGTGGCCCAATCCCTGGATCTCAGTATTCGAGAACCCGCTCCCAGAAAAAACACGAGTCACAAGCTTTCCTTTACACTTTTTATGATAAGAATGAACAGGTTAAACCAGCGTTCAGAATTAAAAAAAGGGGGGGGTTGAGAAAAAAAAAGAATGGCATATGTCTTTGGAAGATTTCTATGTGCACTCAGTAATTCGGATAATTTAGCATTGTATAAAACCGTAAATGTGTATAAAAACAATCTGTAAATCAGAGAAAATATGCTCTAAATACAACTTTGTACAACTTCGCTAAAAAAAATTCTTTTTGGTTATGGGTTTATGTATGGGCGGCATATACCCATAACAACACTGTCCCGGGTGTGTTGTTATGGGGCACTATATAACACCCTATTACCGATTCTATTAGTAGTAACGAAAGTAACGAGTAACGAATACTTAGTAACGAATAGCGAACATATAAGTAACAAATACATACGGATACTCATTTTGTCGTTACTTTTACAGCACTATGACTCAGGCAATGTGAATTTCGAGAAAAAGGGTTTTTCGCTCCACCCTACTGTACATATTAATTATAATAATTTTTTTCAATTGCAGGCTGAATGCGATGCCAAATGGAATGAACAATTTAGAATATATTACGTAAGTAACTTTGATGTTTGATCTTATAATTAATTTTGATATTTTACCTGGATTAATACAACCCTTTAATTTACATAAACTTCTCTGAAATGAAATCATGGATCAAAATTTAAGGATGGGAATTTCCACAGTAAAAACAGTGGTCTAAATTCGGCGTTAGAGGACTCTGACCCACACAAGGAGCAAACACAACTACGCATATGAGGCTCCGGGTGCATTTACGATCCAAGCATTCCTTAAATATGACGTCACACATGAGACGGAAATCTACTTATATAATACGCTAACACATGCGGTACCAAAATCGACGATACTGCCACGGTGCGAACGCCAAAAACTAGATGTAAACATTAGTGCAATAACAATAACGCATGTGCAAAAATCCAAATGAACAGTTCAATGACGTCCAATGGAGCAAGCACATGTCACGCAGTAGCTAGATTACAAAATAATAAAAATCTGGAGTGACTCCACTCGATTTTCCGAACACTTACGATTTAAGATCATTACCAAGCATATAAATTGTTTACAGCTGGCTGTGCCGGGCACAGCCAGCTGTCGTCAAAAAAGGGGTGTCTCAATCTGTGGCACGCGATGAACGTTTCGATCGTCTGCCATCTTGCTGGTAGTTAAGTCGAGCGATGGCAACGGCTGCTCTTTTTTCAGTATTGGGCAATCTGTCCAGCTCTTCTCGCATTCTTCTATTTTTCGGCAGATGTCAGTGCTGTTAAAAATAATCGTGACCATTTTTTTTTTACTGGAAAGGACGTGCTAAAAATGAAGGATTCTCGTGGAGCTAGGTCAGCTGCAACTATTTTTATAGAAATCAAATCTATTCTTCGTGACTGGCAACAGTCAAAACGTCAGAGTTTGGTGACCTCACGGCGAGGACACCGCACGTTAAAGGGTTAAAGGAGGCTGTTTGGAGATGATTGCATGTCACGTAATCAAACTTTTTCAATGGCACAAACCATTTTTGGGAGGTCGAGAGGTTTTTGAAGAGGATGAACATGCTGGTCTACCTGAAAAAGTGCATCGAAGGTAACACATTTTCAGTCTGTAGAAGAGGTGAAGGCAAAAACGGCAGACTTTCTGAAGAAGGGGACGCCTAATGACCTGCAGCGCGATTCTGAGCAGTGGAAAATTCGCATGCAGCGATGTATAAGATAGGGAAGGAGATTAAAAGATATTTGTATGATATTTTCAATATACCTAATTTTTAAGACTACTCCGGTTATTTAATTGTCACAGGGGCAGACAAAAATCAATGACGATAAAATAACATTGAAAACTGTGTACATAGCTTGTACGATACTTTTCAAAAGTACTCAGAAGAATTCCAATACATTACGCTCTATGGAGAGTCACTGTTTCTTAGAGATACACATCAATCTCAAACAAAATAAAATTCATATATGTTGTTAAGGGCTAAAAAATAAGGTCCTTCATTGAAAATAACGTGTGTAAAAGTTTTAGCTCTTCTACCGGAGCACCTAAAAGAATCCCAATGCACTACAGTCTATGGCAGTTTATAGACATCCACCTATTTCAAGAAAAATACAATAAGAATATAAACATTCATAAACGTTAACTGTTTCCTAAAGGATTAGGATAGCAATTAAAAGTTTTTACAGTTTCTTACAAAATTACACTAACCCTTTGAGGCGCAACCCTTTCCCAATGCTGAAAAAAGGGCAGCCGTTACCATCGCTCAACTTAACTACCAGCAAGATGGCGGAAGATCGAAACGTTCATCGCGTGCCACAGATCTAGATACCCTTTTTTGACGACAGCTGGCTGTGCCCACGCACATTTAAATTACGAATGCAAAGTGGCAACATTAGATGATGAATATTTAAAGTAGCATATTTTTACGATACTATGGAATGTACCGAGATAATAAATATTCCGAGTACATTAAATTAAAAGTATTTGTTCTATTTGTCCAGTTTTTATAGGATGCATTACAATGAATTAAATTTTAGAGATTTGTAGACCTACGAACAAGGTGGGCCAATTCCTGGCGCATAGTAGGATTTCAAGTGGCACACTGCATCTTTGTGCCAACTTATTGTTCTATGAAAAAATTAAAGACTGTCGAAAAAATTCCATGTTTCTATATTTTATTTCTTATAATTTATAATGCCACACCCGAAAGAAGCATTTTTGCATTATAAAGTACATTGTCATTAAAAAAAAAAAAGTTTGACACCGAAATATTCGAAAATGAGATCTACAACCGCCTTCTTTAGAAAAATTAGTTCACTCTCACTTCACATGTTAGTACTTTTCTTACCCTAAACTAAAGCTTACCTGTATTAAATAATTCTAACCAGGAACATAAGAACAGGGACCGATTTGCAGAGATGGGAGCCCTTGGCAAAAAGCTTTATTGGGGCCCCTCTTCGCAATCTTTGATTATACCTTGCAAAACAATTTCCATATCACACCGTACAAAGAAAGATGCTATAACAGCATAAAAATGGTTATTTCATCATGATGCAAAATCAAATGCAATATATAATTCGATAATAATATTATGTAGTATAATAATACAGGGTGTCCGAAAAGTCCTTGACATATTTAAAAAATTCATGGAAAAGCGACAAGCTATCGTATGAATATGTGGTTTGCACAATAATACTTCTCAGGTTCACGATTTTTTTTTTTTTTTTTTTTTTTTTTTTTTACATCGTAAAAAAAATTACTTCCAAATTGTGTTCATAGGTGGCGCTGTACCGTCACAGTAAGCTTCCTGAAGTACAGTCTTATCCGGTCTTCGTGGCCAGCCACTTCTTTCCTGTTTAAAACCCTTCCAGTCTCCTAAAAACTTTTCAAACTGCTGTTTAGATTAAGAGGGTTTTTCTTAAACATGTTACGAAACTTTCTCTGAAATGTAGTTATGAATTTCGATTCGTAATACCAACCTTCGCAATGCGCTTTCTCAGTTTCAGTCGCCTTAGCTGAAATGAATATTCCCGAAGGTCAATGCTGTTTGAAACTCACGAAAAATCCCTATTGGATCTCACTGCTGAAAACTGGAGAGGCAGCGTCATCTATTAACACATTTTTTAAGTAATTTGTTTTAAGATAGAAAAATAAATTCTTGATTCTGAGAAGCATTATTGTGCGAACTGCATATTCATACAACAATTTGTTGATTTTCTGCGAATTTTTGAAATGTGTCAAGGACTTTTCGTACACCCTGTATGTCAATTATATCATTTAATCTTCAATCGTTAATTTCATCCCATATTTTTTAAGTAACAGCTTACACAATATTTTTGTATTTATTCTCCTAATGCTATATCAGAATAGTAACACAGTAATTCTTATTACTATTATTTTTCTTAAAATTAGTTTATCTCTCACTTATTTTAAATTAAAATAAAAATTTGCAAATTCTTAAATACTTCTTCTCACTGTAACTTCAGCACTTCTTCAAAAGTGATTATGGGGACATGAAGACGACATTTTCGACCCAACGCATCGCTATGTGATTCTGGGGTCCCCTCTACCACCCTTTACATTTTCGACACATAGTTCAGGACCTCCCTGTATAGGATGCTGGATGAATCGAGTCAATATATCCCGCGGTATTTTCAGGAGAGACCTCATAAACCTTTTATAAATTTCATTTTTCTTCTTATCATTATTTTCGTTTTACAGAGAAATTTGAGCATGAGTATCTGGCCCGAGGACTTAGAAGAAAGCATTGCCATATTCAGTACCTTCGTAAGTATGCGTAAACTCACACATGCAATCCAAAATTGTTAAGATCAAAGTATTTAGCTTTTTTAACCTTTTCGCGCCAACTGTCACGTATACGTGCCAGTAAGAAACGCACTCAGTTCCCGGCCGACACGCTGGCGTGCCAGAGCGTTTCCTCGTTCACCCCCGGCCGTCACACAGTTGTGCCAGTGTCCTGGAACGTTTTAAAAACTGTAACTTTTGGCACAAGATGGCATTGTATGTCCATGCGGTTACAGATACATGTAGATTTGACCTTCTACTCAGAATGGGAGTAGCATGACTCACATACACGTGGTTTTTGATAATATAAACGTAAGTTGAAAGGAATGTTTCTGAATGGTATACTTTATGACGGCTCTATAAATTCGTACGTGGTATTTCTTTATAGTAAGCAGGGAGTTTTATTTTCGCTACAGCGTTGGGTATTACGGTTTGCAGTCCAGTTTTTAGTGGATAATTAGATCTAGTAGACGTGGATTTTTTCTCATTTTACAGTTAGAATGTCGAAGCTTCGAAAGTGTTAGAGCTTGAAATAGCAGAAATGGCGCAAATTATTTGAAATTATGAGATATTGATTCTGAAGCAGATTCGGATAGTAGTGATAGTGACACTATAATATATTCTGATTGTTCTGTTCATGGATTTAGGCTTAATCGCGAAAAACTCTCCGGCCCTGGACAGACATTTGCCAAAGAGACTGCCGGCCTCAGCGATAAGCGCGCGTTTGCGCTTCCCGTCGCGAAAGGGTTAAATTATTTTTTTCAATCTTCCATGAAGTCAACAGGTTTAATTTATGTTGTATAATTTCCGGTAGGATTGTTTGGCACCATGCATTATCAGATGCCAGTCCATGCCTGGAACCTGCATGCCACGTAAGTTGGAATATTTGTTAATATTTGAACACTGTTCTTTCTGAAATTAATTTTAAAAAATTATAATAGCACACATAAATTTTGTCAACAAATTGATCATTTCGGGCGGTACAAAAGAACCGGCCTTCCTCAGTTGCAAAAAATCCAACCATCTACGAGAACAGAAAGCCGGGAGATTTTGTACCGGCCTAAATGATCGTTTTGTTGATAAGTAGAATTTATGTGCGTTATACAAAGTTTTTTTAAATTAATATTACACTCTAATACCAGTGTGGTTGAGTGGGTTTTTTTTACTGCCTGCTTACTACACTGGTGTAAGAAATTAGTAAGAGAATTTCCAGACTAACAGTCGTATTCACGAAACGGCTAGTAGCAGCCTGATCGATCATGAAACTAACGTTTGACCGTTACTTGCTGGTAACACACCGGTAACCTCAGAACGGTATTCACCAACTATTTAAAACCATTGGTTTCCTGACCAACGTTTGACCACCAATGAACTTGTACTTGTGCATTCTGCTTTGTAAGCTCGTCTGTGATTTGTTTGGGGCACTGGCTATCCAACCAGCTGATTGCTGACCCTTGACCCCTCTTCGCGAGCGCTCCAAAATAGTTGAAAATAAGCAGGAGTGTAATGTGTTTTCGTGTATTTTTATAATCACAAATGCTTCAATTATTTATTTCGAGGATTCCTGCTGATTTTTTGCAATTTATAACTGATATTTTATTTATATACACATATGAATTTAAAAGATATATTGATTTTAAAAGATAATAGTTTTTAAAGGTATTCGAAGGTTTTTCTATTTTTATTTTTTAATGTATTTGACAGTCAAAAACAGTAAGATTGTTCAAAAATTTGTTAATACGTATATAAGAGCTTACTAAGGTGATACTTTTTTTTTTACAGTAGAAGATTGGTATGAGTTATTTTTTCTTTATGAGTATCAATAATTAAAATTGCAAATGCATAAAAAAGTAAATATTTTTACAAAGTTTTAATACAATTGTAATGATTCTGGTGTTGAAACCCACTGGTGACCATACTTTGGTCACAAAAATATGGATCATAGAGCAGTTCTGCCAATATTTTGTAATTTTATACAGTAAAGAGCAAATATATACGTGAATATTAAAATGTGATTGTGTTGAAATGGTTCTTGCTGGGCCTTAAATAATGATTTATGAGCTAGTAATTACTCAATTTTTAATTGAAGTTATGAACTAGGCTGTCTCCTGATTTTTCATATCAAGGCCTAGAAAATTTTGGAATCCCCCCCCCCCCCCGAAAAAAAAGGCCTTGCAGATCTCTACTCGAAATTGCAAGGTTTTTTCCCACAATAAAGACACAGTTTAATCATTCTGTAGTTCGACATTAAAATAACTTCTTTTTTGCATGTGATTAATTTATGAGTAATAACTTAGCACGAAGTGTACAACTTAATTAAATAAAGTAGGAACGGGGAAAAGTAGTATTCAATTTAAAAATTCATAGTGTGTTAAAATATACACTATGAATTTTTAAATAAAAATGCAGAATAAATTAAAATTCATAGTGTTTAAAAATTCATGTGATGTATTTTTATTAATGGGATAATGCAAAAATCAAGAATTATATTAGTTGTTGTTCAGTGTTTATTTTATCGGGTGTATGTAAGTAAATATTTAATAGTATAAATTTAAAACAGACTCTGTTAAAATTCACATTTTCTTCCCTCTTGAAACAAATAAAACAAATGTCAATGGATGTTTGTCTGAAAGCTTTATGAATATGTTTTTGCTTTTGCAAAGTCGTAGGCAGATAAAAAATTCGGAGGGTGGGGAGATATGTAGCGCTAAAATTTTTTTTACCTATAGTTGAACTGCAGAATCAATGCAAACAAAAACTACTAATTTCATTGACTAAAATTTCGGGGAGAGGGTGGGAAATCAAACCCTCATGATCTACCTCCTGGGGGTTACGGCCTTGTGTTTGTGGTAAAACGGAATACAGCTAATATGATACGACTAATTAAAGAAACCTCTTCCAGCCCAGCTAACCCCTGGTAATTCACATGGCTTTGTCTATTAAATTTTACAATGCTCTTGCAGGGAAAAAAATAAAAAATAAATAAATAGTAATAAATAAAATTAGGAGTAGTACTTTTTTTCTGACAGGATTGGGATCATTATTGATTTTGATGGTATTGTAGTATAATGCCGAATTTATACACCTAATTAAAATGATTAAGTACTTCATCCCAGTGGGCCTTACCTTTTTAGAAATAAAAGGATCATATTTTTGGAAATTCAGTATTAATTTTAAATATAATATTTTCACCGTTTCAAAGTAAAAAGAAAATAATGCTGCTTATGACTTTTGGGGGAAAATGTATTCCTGATTTTTATTAGTCAAATAACACATATAAATAGATTTTGAGCGAAATAAAAGTAAACAAATTTGTTAAAACGCACTTACAGGAATAAGATTTTGAGTGTTTATTATTTCTTCAGTATTTAATGGAACTTTAGAACGGATGTCGTTGAAATTACTTAACCAAAACTAGTTGTTGTTTTCCCGTCGGTGAAAACATATGTATTAGATTTCATAAATTACATTTACATAATAAATTATATCATTTTCATGGTAAAAAATATATATTAAGAAAATGGAACAGATCAAAACAATTTAGATATTTTTAGATGGTCTAAGATATGTAAAAAAAAGAGAGAGAGAGCAAAAAGGAAAACTTAGGCCGCAGCGAAGACAGAACCTTGGAACTATTACTCCCCAATCGCTCGGTTTACCGCAACGCCATAATTTCATTGACGCGTCTACGATAAGTTTAAAACATTTCCTTTTTTTCCTGTTTACCATTTACTAATTTTGATGGTAACGTATTGGAAAATGCATAAGGCGAATATCCTCACTCTCTAGAAATTCGTCGACCAGAAGAGCTCTATGTGGCCTCTCGTTATCGTCCATTAAAATGAGCTCAGGGCCAACTGCACCCTTGAAAAGGCGAGCTTAGGGCTCCAAGACCTCATCCCTATACCTCACACTAGTCACAGTGCCTCTATGAAAGACATGGAGAGGTTTGCGGTAAACCAACGTGATGCCTGCCCAGACCATTAAACCTCCTCCGCCATAATAGTCGATTTCGCGGGTATTGGTGGATAGATAGCAGGTCCCTGATTTTCTCCATATGAACGTACAGCGAGAATCGGTGCTTAGGGTGAACCGGGACTCATCAGTGAAGAGAACGGTCGCCCATTGATCCATACTCCAATCTCTATGCTCTCTGCACCTTGCTAAACGGATTCCGTTCGTAGAAGTGAACGGGACGCAAACAGAAGGTCTTCTTGCAAACAACCCTCTCTCATGAAGTCTTTTGGAAACAGTCACCCTTGATACACGGGTTCCTGTGGCTGCATACAAGTCACGAGAGAGATGAGAAGCTGTAGCACCCCTGTTACGCCTCGCTATATAATGGACAAATGGCGATCTTTTCTGGCCGTCGTGGATCTTGGAAGATCTTGCCCAGGCATTCTTTCGATGTATCCGGTATCCTGGAACTGTTTCCATAAGTTACGCCAGACACTCGGCGTTAAATTGAACTCTCTCCAAATCTGGATGTGAGATTGGCCTGCTTCTAGCCTCCCCACAATTCGCCACCTCATTGCATGACCTAAACGTTGGTGGTTACTCATTTTTACTGTTACAATTTGAAATTAACCGATTGCTGCAAAATAACACCAAGAAATTCGCCGAGGTGTGCTAACGAACGAAAACTGTCTTAACTTACGCGCGCTTATAAAACCTATTTCTCTACTGCTCAGACTACACACACGTGTACGCTTGCGTATTTGACGTATAAGATTTGCATTTTTGTCTAGAAGCAGTTGTTTTACATTCAGTTCGGTTCTTTTCATGAAATTCGATAAAATATGCTAATTCTCTTAATTTGTTTCACCAGTGTATATCATCTTTTTCAGACAAGGGTCGCCCAAATGGAAGTGGCACTACCAGTGGTTTGAGAAATGGTTTAATGGTATTAATTTAAATTAGTATACAAAAGAAAGAAGCATTGCAGGGGTAACAGATAGGCTAGACAAAGTCACCTTGTAGATTGATACAAGTGTCCCGGAAGTCAACGAGATGATGGGTACCTGGATAAAGAAGTTCTAGGGAAAGGGGCAACCTTTCATGCCGTATCGTGTGCACATCTCCTTTGCTCATAGACATTTCCTCTGCTACCTTGTAAGTGGTGATTTACCGATTCATTTTCAAGAACCCGTAAGCTGTGGACCGTATCGTGGGAATGAATAAGCGAATCACCACTAGCGGAATATCGAAGGAAATGTCTTTGAGCAAAAAAAAGTGTGCTCACAATACTGCATGAAAGGTTGCCCCTTTACCCGGAGCTTCTTCACCCAGGTATCCATCATTTTGTTGGCCGTTGGCACACTTGTTTCAACCTACAAGGTGGCTTTGTCTAGCCTATCTGTTACCCCTGTATTACTTCTTTCTTTTGTATGCTAATTTATATTAACCCATTAAATACTAGCGTTACCGTATGGTAACAGTAAACAATGGTTTATAGTATGGTCACATAAAGGACTAGCGTGACCATATGGTCACTTGGCCATATTTACTAAATCTCACATCTGACATCTGAAAAAATAGAAAAGGACATTCTCACTCAAGTAACCCCAATGAAGTTAATTCAGTTTAGGAGAAAGATTGTGGGGGAGTGAGGGTAAAATCTCCCTCCTTATAGGGTTAATACCATTAAACCATTTCTCAAACCACCTGTAGTGCCACTTTCATTTGGGCGACCCTTATACTTGTAATAAAATATTTAACCGGCTCTCGTCGCACTACAGCCTTTAAGTTTAGGTAACTAGTGACAGTGAAATAATGCGTAAGGATTGGTACTTTGTTGTAAACCACATATGGGAAACCCCCGGGCTTCGGGCCGGACGTCGCCCGCCAAGGCTTTTGATCCGGCCCGCAAAACATTTCAAATTTCCGTAGAGAATCCATATCACAATCCAAATCAAAATCCCATATAAATTCCACTTATACGGCCCGCGACTTCGCTAACATCCTAAATTTTGGCCCGCAAACTTTCTAAAGGTTGCCCATACCTGTTGTAAACCCTAGATAGCCTGTTTTGGGTTGTGTTTCATTATGTAGATGACCTCCAAGACAAAATTTATGGTGTTGTAGAATAACAAAGGAACTTTACCGAAGTAAAGCAATACCTTCACTTTGTTTGTGTGGAAATTAGAAAACAAAAATCCATTTCGTTTTTTTTTTTTTTTTTTTTTCGTTCTGTCCAATAATGTATAAAAGCTTCACAGTACATAACTGCCAACAATTCCGGTATGTAATTAACCACTTTTCGTAAATAGTCATTTTTATATCAGAATATGGCAAAATTTCTCACTTTAATGGGTGTTTTGATTACTGCTTTGGAAAATACTTACAAAATGCACTGTTTACAAAAAGTGGTTAACTGTGTTCCAGAATTGTGGACAGCTATAGGAAGAGAAGGACAGACGGACAGAAACTGACTTTTCTTCCACTCTGTTCTGCACATGCTCTATATAAGTAGTAAAATACTCTAACAATGACGTAGATTTTGTTTAACTCTAATATTATGTTTATTTTTTCCTTTCAGAGGAATGATTATAGTGCTTTGACTCTGACGAACATGCAACACAGGAAAAGATAAATGAAAATAAATTAAAAATAAAGTCACGATGAAAAGTTGTTTTTTGAATTTTGATTAAGGGGACTCGACACCTTTTGACGCTTTTTTTTTTATTTATTTAAGGATTTTTACTTATCTCATGTGCGTACCATTAAAGATTAATATTCAATTAAAAAATGTTTACTTGAAATCCAAACATTAATTTAATAGAAAGTTTTAAAATTCAAATTTTATATAAAAATCAAGAATTTTAGAATTCCTTGTCTTTCCTTTATTTATCAATTCTTCTTCTCCAAAATTTTGTGTTATAATTACAATAGCATACTTTAGAACTTTAAGGTAGGGTTTTGCTTTTGATGAATTTGTTTGAGAGGGAAAAAAAATTAAGTTTACATTCATGGAGAAACAGAAAAAGCATGATGGCTGTTACTTTTTCTTATGTTTTTACATTAGTCATTAGTTTTTACATTTGTTTATACGTTTTATCTTCTTAAGATATAACAAAATATATATTCCTAATTCTATTAAACTATACATATTGAACACACGAAAAAAAAATTCAGGGCCATTTGAAGTTTTAACACTTTGGATACTATGATTTTGTTAAAAAATTAGAACTGAGAAAATGTAGTTTAAAGGAATCGCATTTAAAAGACCATCAATGCAGTTAAAATGTTTAAAAGCCTTTTTACTACATTTACATTGTGATCAGATTGTTTTAAAATTTCCCTCAGTTATGGTAGATATGCCAAACTATATTTTAAGCAAAAAACTGAAAAATCGATTTTTTTTATCTAAAGATTAATTTTTTTTTTCGAAAAATTGATTGCTCTTAAATAGTTTCTAATTTAATAGAATTAAAATGCATACTAAAATTACTCATGAAAGGATAGGGAATGATAATATATAAATTATTTTAAACAAATCATTCTTCAACATCAATGACAGAAATTGTTTTAAAAAAATATCACGCCTCACTGCCACAACTCAGGATAACTGCAGTTTTATTAATAGACAAACCAACTTTTTAATGCAAGTTCATTATCACAGTTTTGTTTTTAAAAAATGAACAATAATTTTAAGTGGTGTCAGATGAGAACATCCATTACGTAATGCTCTGATCAACAATGATTTAAAATTCCATACACGGTCTGGTCCTACATGGCCATTTATTATTTTATAAAATACTGGATGTTGACAATATACACAAAATACTCGTTTATTCGTATCGTTTTACAACATATTATCATCAAGTACTGTCAAATACATTCTTCGTTCCCCCTCAGTGTTCTTTTCTTTTCTTTTTCTTTTTTTTTTTTTTCACCGCTGCCAGTCACAAAATTTACAAAATAATAATAAATAAACGTGACTTGGCAACATGTAACCAAGGAGCTAACACAAGCTATGCTTCAGATGACGTAAGTCCATAAATGCACCACAGTAAAATGCTTTGCACCTTAACATAAAGTTTGTTAACCTTGAATACAGCTTTAAAAAAAATTTCATAGTATTAAGTATAAGAGCGCGCGCACCTTTTTGTTTGACATCATTAACTTTTTCAATCTAAATTGTTTTCATAATATAGCCTTAATTATCATTTATTATTTTAATCATTTTGGGCCCTTTAAAAATTGGGAGCCATGGTCTGAGATTCATTAAATCTCAATCCCACAAAATACCTCAGTTATGAACAAGTTTAAGTTTTCACTTTATATATACAGGGTGTCCCGGAACTTCGCGCACAAAATTGGAGGGAAGGTAGGCAACATCGTTAGGAACAGACTTCGTGCCGATTACAATGACTGTAATCGATGACTAAAATAATATTTTACAAATTTTACAAAAATGCTATGATAAAATTGCATTATTATAGAATTCTTTTGATATTTGATTTCTTTAACATCAAGATTACGCTTATTTTAATAAATTAACATTCACTAGTCATGATCTTTTTTGGAAATTGTTAGTAATCATAATCGTAATCCATATCATTTCTCGTAATCGATTACAGGTGATCATGTAATCGCACGAAGTCTGGTTAGGAACCCTAATTACAGGAAGGCACGGGCGAAGTCGACAGGTGGCACAGTACGCGATCTCACAAGATCGTCGTATATGGCTTTTTCATCCATATCTGCCCTACCATGGCCGATTTGACAAACTACTAGTCGATGAACTGGAGCTAAAGTGATCTCTTCTCGGAGCGAAATAATTAGACTTAGCATACAAACATTACCATGCAGCGCTAACACAAAGCACGTCAATAGTCAAGAACATACGCGCGAGCATCATCAACAGTTAAACATAAATGAGTTATTAATAAAGCATTAATTTAGTAAAACCCAAGCAATTATGCGCAGAAATTTAAAAAGGTTACCAAAACGTGTCTATGAAAAAATCGCCAAAGAGAATAGTGTGAGAGACTGCTATCCTAAGCAAATTTAACAGCATCGCCTAAAGCAGTAAGCAGCTGCAAAATGGAATTCTTTTTAACGTGTTGAATAAAAGCGAACGAAAATGGCCATAAACTACAAGAGCTGATGTGCTTGTTTTGAGTGGATTTGGGGGGCTGTTTACAACATATGCCAAGGAAAATACAGGAGAGGGGATATATACGAATGCCGAAAAACAATATATGATATTAGCATCACAGTGCCAACACTTGCTGCAACTCGCTGACTGTCATTAGCAAGGTACTCTACTAGTGGGTGAATGTTTACTGAAATTATTCAAGATCGCTGCACTTGATATTAAAAAACGGTAGTGACCAAAACATTTTAGGTAGGAGGTACGTTGAAAATGGCAATGTACTGAAGAAGTAAATGTTGGTCTAAGAGAAATGAACAGATTTGAAAAACTAGCATCTGGGAGTTCTATAACAGTTTCTACTGCTCTTTCTACGTCAACGTCAGCTGACTTCACATATTTCATGGTATCTAGAATATTTTCTTCTTCGGCAAAACGGAAATGACGGTGTTCGCCTTCTAAACTGTCTTCATTTTTGAAGCCAGAATATTTTCATCCTATTTTGGATTTTTAAATGTCCATCTTTTTAGCACTAGATTGCTATTTCAGCCACTCTAGCATTTTTTGTCAGAATAATTCGTGGACATTTTTTTATGGACATGATTTGCGTCGACACGTTTCAGTTATAGTTTTCCACAGGGTTGCTAGGTAGCGGGGGGGCGGGGGGAGAGTAAAGTGTTGAAAGTCACAAAGATTGCAATTTTTGATGATTTATCACGAAGTTAGGTGACAAAAAGAACATCCATGAAACGGAATCTATCTTAGCGGTATCTAGAGATGAGACGGGCTCAGCCCGAGCCCGAAAGCCCGGGCCCGACTCGGGCTCGGGCTCTGTAATTCACGATTGCGTTCGGGCTCGGGCGGGCTCGGGCTCGTGAAAAATTTCTCCTTTGTTGAACATACTCCTTGAAACAGATTTTAAAAAGTGATTCATGGGATAAATAGACGTACTTATTTTAAAAAATAGCGGCACGGGGTACTAGAATGTGTGTGAAGCTCCAAAATTTATTGTATCTTATTAATGAAGTAGTTAATTTTATTTGTCTTTAGCTGAAATTTCGGGCTCGGGCTCCAACTTTAATAATATTGCTCGGGCTCGGGCGGGCTCGGATTAAAAGTCTTCGGGCTCGGGCGGGCTCGGGCTTCAAAAAATGAGCCCGAACTCATCTCTAGTATCTTCCATACTTGCCTAGAAACTGTCAAACCCTATAGTTTATTAAAAAGACGTATAGTTAAAATATGCCTAACTAAGATTGGTAAACAGTTTTGGTAGGCGATTTTTATATATATTTCAGTTCCAAAGTAGTGTTTTATGGAACAAGGGTGACAAATACGGTCCACTCATGCATTAATACGCATTTCCCAAGCAGGTGACACAGGTGAAATGTAGTTATAATACACCTGGCGCAGGTTCTTAAAATTTTTAGTAGGCATTTTAATATAGATTTCTATTCCAGAGATGTGTTTTATGGAACAAGGAAGAAAAATACTGCTCACTCATTAATAATGATACACTTTTCAAGTTAATGGAATAAGTAAGAAACATAGGGACGTACGCTTTTAATGTATAGCACTTTAGTGCGAATTTAAAGTATGGATGTGTTTCAGAATTTTTTTTCTTTCTTCTTATTTTGAATGCATTTCGTTAAAAACTACATTTAAGTCTTTTTTAAATGCAATCGAACGATAGATGGCTATTTTGCATGTTTTCTACTTTACTTTTTTCATCAAACGCACCATTCTCTCAATGGAGCATTTCTTTTTAAACATTGGTTTTTCCTGATTCGTTTGCAAAGAGAAAACAAAAACACAATGCTGGTATTTCGTGTCACGCATACGGCATAGTATCAACAATTTCAGTAAAATTAAACTTTCAAACAATGCTTTGTAAGTGTAGAAATTTTAGAATAAACAGAACATTTTCAGTCTGGTGTTTTTCAAACTAAGAACAAAAGAATACCAAATTAGAAAAAAAAACTGCCGTTTTTGCGACAGAAAAATACCTACAGCAATCTATTTATATATATTACACTTACGTATGCAGTACCAAAATCGACGATATTTCGACGATGCAAATGGCAACAACTAAATGTAAACAGAAGTGGGTAGTTTTCTTGTTGATAACACCTAGAGGTCTGCGCCGCCGTGCCACGCCGCCACCGCCGAGGTCTGGGCCGGCGGCGAAAAAAGGCGACTGTACACCGCGACGTACAATCAGCTTCAAAACTTTTTTAACCCTTTGAGGCGCAACCCTTTCCCAATGCTGAAAAAAGGGCAGCCGTTGCCATCGCTCGACTTAACTACCAGCAAGATGGCGGACGATCGAAACGTTCATCGCGTGCCACAGATCTAGAGACCCCTTTTTTGACGACAGCTGGCGCACAGCCAGCTGTCGTCAAAAAAGGGGTCTCTAGATCTGTGGCACGCGATGAACGTTTCGATCGTCCGCCATCTTGCTGGTAGTTAAGTCGAGCGATGGCAACGGCTGCCCTTTTTTCAGCATTGGGCAATCTATCCAGCTGTTCTCGCGTTCTTCCATTTTTCAGCAGATGTCAGCGTTGTTAAAAATAATCGTGACGTGCTAAAAAGTAAAGGATTCTTGTGGAGCTATGTCACCCGCAACTATTTTTATAGAAATCTATTCTTCCAATCTATAGAATAGATTAGATAGAATCTAATTCTATCTAATTCTAATTCTTTTCTAATAGATAGAATCTTCTAATCTATCCAATCTATTCTTCGTGACTGGCAACAGTCAAAACGTCAGAGTTGGGTGTTCCTAGAGTGGGATCACTGCGCTTTAAAGGGTTAAAAATTGCACCTAAATTTTTAACTCCTTATTTTTATTTGGTTACTTCTTACCTTTTACGGGCCAGTGTTCCCATTTAGAAACATCAACTTAAAAAACAAAATAGTGCGTATAGTTAAAACATGACTTGATTTTTTGAAACACAAGTATTTCTGTCATTAGAGGGAAACTGGATTTTTAAAAAAATCATAAAAATAGGCATTTTCATAAATTTTTACAGAGCTATCTTGATACAACCGTCCCCCTCTTCCAACTTAATTCTCATATCTTTATTTAAATTTAAAAATAAATCTTTCATTAATTCTTAATATTTCACTTATCGTTTAAACTACCCATCACTATATTCCGTTTTTGAAGCCATCGTAAAAGTTCGTCAGAAGTGTTTAGTCAGAAATATATTCCCAATTGCGAGCACGGGGAAAGTTGTCTGCAATTCCCCCCCCCCCATGTTTAAATGACTAATATCCTTTAATTAACGGATTAGAAAACAAAATATGCACAAAATTATTTTAATATATGCCTAGATCTGAATTCGGTCTGTAAAAGATTAACGGTAGTAACTTGTAAAGATACAATTTAAAGTGTTTTGAATCAATGGTGTAATTTGATTGCTTTAAAAACTGTTTAAGCATTGCATACTTCACATTATACTTCAAAAGAACTTAAGTTTTGAAGGGTTCATGAGAAGGTAGACTCCAGGTGCAGAAAGGGGAAAAAAAAGACCTCTAAAAACAAATAATGTATCAACCGTATACTCACAACTAAATGTATCGTGTATGTACCATATAAATATAAACCAATCCAATTTTGAGAAAATCTATTGTTTCAGTTTTACAGTAGAAATATTTATAGTGAATGTACCATAAAAATAACATAAACCCATCCGATTTTGAGAAAATCTATTGTTTCAGTTTTCCAGTAGAAATATTTTAAAAGTGTACCACAACGGCAAGCTCATATACAGGAGCCCCACCTGTGGCAGAACATAGCGCTCTGAACTGGGAGTCGGAAGGTGCCTGGTTCAAAACCAGGTCACGTCCGCCGGCTTAACCCTTTGAGGCGCGACCCTTTCCCAATGCTGAAAAAAGGGCAGCCGTTGCCATCGCTCGACTTAACTACCAGCAAGATGGTGGACGATCGAAACGTTCATCGCGTGCCACAGATCTAGAGACCAGCTGTCGTCAAAAAAGGGTCTCTAGATCTGTGGCACGCGATGAATGTTTCGATCGTCCGCCATCTTGCTGGTAGTTAAGTCGAGCGATGGCAACGGCTGCCCTTTTTTCAGCATGGGGCAATCTATCCAGCTGTTCTCGCGTTCTTCCATCTTTCGGCAGATGTCAGTGCTGTTAAAAATAATCGTGACCATTTTTTACGGGAAAGGACATGCTCAAAAGTAAAGGATTCTCGTGGAGCCATGTCACCCGCAACTATTTTTATAGAAATCCAATCTATTCTTCGTGACTGGCAACAGTCAAAACGCCAGAGTTTGGCGTTCCTGGAGTGGACGCACTGCGCGTTAAAGGGTTAACTGTTCTGAGTTCTCCGAGGTTTCCTCCCAAAATTAACCCACATACGGATTATGACCCCTTAGAAAGACCTATATAGAGGGCACCCCACCCCTCGGTCTAGAACCCACGTATAGCTAATTGGCCGTTATCCCACAACAACTTACTCAAGACTGAGTGTTTTTAGTCTTTAAAAAATTTCATTTTAACGTCAATTTATACATATAAATATACACCAGAAGTCAAAGGCCGTTATAGAGGCAATGACAGCGGGCGCTAGAAAAAACGTTTGACGAAAGCGTGTCTACACTTAATACATTTAATCTTCGTCCACCTAAAATAAATAACTTCATATTCAATTTTTAATATATATGCTCAAATCGAATTTCATGCTCTTCTAGAAACTTTTCGCATTCGACCGATTTCGTTTTGTGTACAACCCCTCTTATATCAATGCCTTAAGCAGACGATCATTTTTAATGAAAAAAAAATTAAACTATATTATCTAGAAAAGTAATATTAAACGAATTGGAATCGCAATTTTCCATTCAAAGCCTGATAACCGTGATTTCACTAGAGAATCATTGTAACTCTAAACAACTAATTTTGTCACGCAAATGATTCACTTTTTCTACTCTCGGATACAAAGTGAAGCTGAAAAGAGTGAAAAATCGATTAAAAATACGGCACGGGTGGATTTTCAGATTTTTAAAGTAGCGCAGATTGCTTTCTACATTTTCATAGAAACTTATGATAACTTGTAGCTGATCGTACAAACGGTGTAGATGTTATTTCGCTGTTGTGCTTTTTAATATTTTTGGAACTTTTTAATCATCTAAGAGTAATGGCGGTAAAAGTTTTATCTACGAGTGGTTGTCCGGAATTGTTAGAGGGTCAGTGAATCAGTGAGTCAGGGATAAGCGTAACTATATAGCAGGATATGTATGTGTGTGTGTTTGTACGCATACACCCATTTTCATTACACTCTATTTGAAAAATTTTCCCACGCGGCGGCGCGCCGCCGCATGCACGAATTTCTGTGCGGCGCAGACCTCTAGGACCAATGGCTTAAATAATAAGTGAAATGTTAGGAATTAAGTCGACCGAGTTGTATGATGGATAAAGCACCGTACTACGGCTTCGAGTTCAACTCCATGTGGCCGCGGTTCGGTCCCCGACTGGGCGTGGCTATTTTTACAGCGTGACGAGGCGTGGCTGTGATTGTGTCCGTCCCTTCACAGGGGATAACGCTGGCCGCCCTCTGGGTGCCCTCATAATAAAATGGCCACACCTTCGGGCAGTTGTAAGGGACAATTCCTAATCGGCAAGTTCCCGCCCGTAAAAAATATATATAATAGTAAATAATGAAAGCTTTATTTTTAAATTTAGATAAAGATATGAATTAAGTTGGAAGGCTGTGGAGGGGTATCAAGATAGCTCTGTAAAAATTTATGAAAATGGCTATTTTTATGATTTTTTTTTTTTTTTTCAGTTTCCCACTAATGATATAAATGCAACTTGCGTTTAACGAAATCACCTTTTAACTTTATCTGCTATTTGTTTCAAGTCAACAGCCAAAAAACGTTAAAGTTCCCTTTAATAAATCGCTTCATAAAGCACCGTGCTCCACAGTATTTCAGTACTTATTACCTTAATGCTTACAAGGCCGTACAACAGAAAAAGAATTCGGGGAGGACCCAAAAATTTCGGAAGGGGACCAAACGGTGAAAAAGCTGAATTTCTCACAAAAAGACTTCATTGTTATTATTTTGTTAACAAAATTTTAAGTTTTGGGGGTCCGCTGTATGGTTTCCTCGCGATCGGCAAACAACACTATACAGGCTACGCCTAAATGATAAGTTTGCGCTGAGCAGTTTTAGCTAAGCGGAGACTATACCGATTAGCTAAAAAATCTGATGTGCATACAATGCTAGGGCTATGAAATAGTAACTGTTTATACTATTATTTTTCATAGTTAGTTTCTCTGTCTCTTACTTTAAATTAAAACCAAAATTTACAAATTTTTAAACTTAAAAAACAAATTACCCCCCCCCCTTTTTGTTGATGCCCGAGCGCTTTCCCCGAATATCCTGCCGGAAATCAGACCGTCGGTGTGACCATCTTGTTATTGTTATCTCGAACACCGATGATTACCCCTCTTGATCACATGACTCTTCGGGTGCAAAGGATTGTGGCTAAATATCAGTATCACAGCCTTGGAAAATCCTTGGAAAATGAAATAGATACGTCTACAAGCGTCTAGCCCCCGCCGGATCTACTTTGGCATCTTTCTCCCTTCATACGGGTTTCAAAATTCGATCCACTCAGGAAATGAATGGTGTCGCCATCTAGTGATTACTTTTGGAAACTTTGTATTTCTCATAATAATAAGAAATTTTCAAATATTTAGGATTAGTTTTGAACTTGTGTTTATTTTTCCTTTTGTACTATAAAAAAAATTGTATTATATAAAAACAAGTTCAAGGCCAATGGTAAATATTTCAAAATCTGCTAAAATCATTTACTTAATAAACTATTTAAAAAATAATTGACTTATGTAGGAATATTAACCAGCTACAATATTGCTAATTATAGATTATCAGTAAAGAATATAAATATTTGATATATTTTCTTTTTATTACGGAGAAATACAATCCAAGTTTCCAAAATTAATTACTAGATGGGGGACATTTGGGATATAAAAATAAAAACGAGATTGTGTGTGTGAGGCCATTCTTATTTAAAACAAAATATTCCAAAATCTGCTAAAATTATTTACTATATAATATATCAAAAAAATCATTTACTTAATAAACTATTTTAAAAATTATTGACTTATGTAGGAATATTAAACAGCTCAATATTGCTAATTATAGATTATCAGTAAAGAATATAACTATTTGATATATTTTCTTTTTATTACGGAGAAATACAATCAAAGTTTCCAAAATTAATCACTTGATGGGGGACATTTGGGATATAAAAATAAAAACGAGATTGTGTGTGTGAGGCCATTCTTATTCAAAACTAAATATTCCAAAATCTGCTAAAATTATTTACTATATAATATATCAAAAAAATAATTAACTTATGTAAAAATTACTTAATGCATAATTTTAATTAACAAGCAATTCGTAATTCCAAGATCATCAGAAAGAATAAATATTAAGAATTTTTTTTATAATACAAAAGGAAAAATAAACACAAGTTCAAAGCTAATTCTAAATATTTCAAAATTTCTTATTATTATGAGAAATACAAAGTTTCCAAAAGTAATCACTAGATAGCGACACCATTCATTTCCTGAGCGGATCGAATTTTGAACCCCGTATGAAGGGCATGCCTATGAAGGGCATACGAGTATGCGCATTGAATGGTGACAAAGTAGATCCGGCGGGGGCTAGACCCTTGTGATACGTCTGTTTTTGTGTCATTGATAAATCAACAAATTTTAAATTCTTTTCCAGTAAATCTGAATGATTTAAATTTTGCGGAGTTACAGATTGCAGGACACTGAAATCGGGAGGGAAGATCGGATTTCATTCATTCCAAGGAAACGCAATGATTAATGATGACTTCCAATACTCGTGGGAATTGGGCAGGGGGTCCCCTGGCATACTGCCCGTTCTGCCACACTATTGTTACGCCACTGAATTAATATTAGGGATATGTATGAATTAATACTAGGGATTTGGTCTCGAAACCACTCTGATTTTTCTGCTACCAGAGGACTTTTTCTCTCTCTCCTAATGTTACTATAACACATGTGCACATGTGGTGGTCTGCCGGCGATGCAGCAAGTAATGGTCTTCGGGAAATGTTGTAACGCACGCGAAAGGGGAAAAAAAAACAAGAAATAGTTGGATCTGCATAAAATATGTAGTATTTTTAAAACGGCAGAAAGATGACGGTTTTGTTTGTTTTTTTTTTTTTTGTTTTTTTTTTTTTGTTGCTTGGTTTTGGTTTTGTTTATTTTTACTTTTTTGTACTTTCACTTACCGTGTCTAGAAATGCGGTTTCAAGCATTTTCCGAATTTAACAACTTAAGTGTGAACTACGGACTACGGACCACCTACTACTACCATCCATTTTACTACGGAAACTGTAGTAATTTAATAATAGAACATGAAATTAATTATTTAATAAGTTCGGATACCACATTACTTAATTCTGCAGGACCAATAAGTAATAAAATATAATTTGCATTTCACGTATATATCACTAGTTTAATTTTTGAGATTTAAAAGCTCATGAAATTTGTTTTTACACAATCCATCATTCTTTTATTGCTGTAATCCTCAAATAAAATCACCCCTTGAAGTTTTGCCCAAGAGTTTAGATTCACCCTGTATATTGAGTTGGTCGCAAATATTTCTTAGTAGATAATCAGATGGAAAGCACGGAACACTAAATTAGTTAACTTCTAAATTTATGATAATGTAATAAAATAACACTAAGTGCATTTCTCTATTTTTATCGAACTGTTAATGACCTAGTAAATCTTATATTTTAGTACTCGCTTTAAATGTATACATTTCCCTACTGAAATTTACATGAATTCCTGAATAACCAAATGAACAAAACTATGTAGATAGCACATTGATCAATATGGGAAACTACTAAATAGGTGGAGTTAAATTCATTGGACTATGTGTGTGTGTACTCATAAAACATCAAAATTTGCTTGGTCATACCATATCAAAACGAAAATATCGTTAGTTAGACTAGTTAGGGCTTTAGGGTGGGTAAGAAATTCAGAATTTTAAGCTCCCCAAACAGTAAACAAAAAAATTCAAATAATCCATCCTGTTCTTTGAAAGTAATGATAAATTCTGCTGAAACAATGCAATCCTCATAATAAACAATTTGAGCAACCGATTGCGCATAGGCGGAAGCCTCTTCTTGATGTATACGCCCACATGAATTGTAAGAAAAAGGTAATGACAGTGAAAAAGTAATGAAAAGGTAAGATCAAGAAATTCCGTCGGTATTAAACACATATTTTCAAGCTCCACAAAAATAAACAAAAAATTTCATTAAAATTTTAAATGACCCACCGTGATCTTTGAAAGTAACGATGAATTTTGCTGAAATAATTAAATGTGCATCATGAACAGTAGTTGCGCGTGTAGGAGCAAACCTTTGCTCGGTGTTTACACCCACTCCAATTGTAACAAAGTGTTATGACCTTCCATAAATAGGAGAGACAGAGAGGCCGTGTTTCTAATTTGGTTCAGAGCAAGGGCGGACCCAGAAACTTTTTTCGGAGGGGGCGCAAATCGTACATACTCATTTTATATAGTGTAAAGAACACCACTCAATATTGGTGAAAGCCCCATTTATCTAGTGTAAATATACTTTTCTCGGAGGGGGCGCGCGCCCCCTGCGCCCTCCCCCTGGATCCGCCTTTGGTTCAGAGAGGTATTTTCGTCTTTTCTTTTTTCAAATCGCAGGCGGAAATCAGCTGAGGCAGACCAGCCCCCCACCCTCCTAACCCGTTCTTATTAAAAAGTATTTATCCACGAGAGATTCATATCGTCGAGACTGGTCACTTTTAATTACTAAGGGAATGACTAAGGATGCCGCTCCCAATAATGGCATGAACACGAATTTTATGCGTTCAAATGTGTACTCCATAAAAACATTAAGGCACTCCCAAAAAAATAATCCTAGATATCGCTTTTGTAATTTAGTTTAATATTTTTCTCTAGAATAAGATTTTTCATACTGACAATGCATTAATAGTATCGATGGAGATATAAAAGCAAAAGGGGCATAATGGGGCGATGATTTTAATTTTGCCTGTGAATGCAGCACCTAAATTTGGCCCTGAACACAGATTTTTAAGCCTAATAAACTGGGAAGGGAATGATTTCATGAAAAACTTAAATAATGAATTGTGATATTTCCAAATGAGTTTTATTAAAATAAGGAAATAGGCAACTATTTCAGGCAGCAAATAGTGTACATGTAGGCGGAAACCTGCTCTGAGGTTTACGCCCATTTCAATTTAAAGAAGGGTTATATTTTTTGTGGTTAGGTGGCTCATTTTTTTCAACGAATTCTTTTTTAAAAAATTTCTTTTCTTGAATTTTACTTAACAATGCTCAGTAATTTTTTTCATTCGGTTAAATAATAAATATTTTTATAATAAAAGCTTACTATCCGCACCAAAGGTATAATTACAAGTTCGAAACCATTTCAAATAAGTCATTTATACTAATTAAAAACATTTCAGTTATAAATTATCAAGTTAACGTTTCACAATCTATTAATTTATTATTGCATAAATTACAAAAGCTGTTCTTTTCAAAACAATGGACGTCACAAGGCTTTTGAACATCTTTAAAAACTAATAACGTTAAGCCCCCGAATAAATTAATGCTGTTTATCACCAAATGTTCTATGCCCTAATATAAACAGTGTAATTATATGTTAATTGTAAGCACAAAAGCTCTTTTTAAAAATTGGGCGGAAGAAACTCCGCTTAGGTAAAGACTCCAATTTTATACTTTAAAATATTTTTCCCTGAAAGTAACGTAACTTTTATAGGTTCACTGCTTGCCATCGTGAATAGTATACTTTGTAAAGAGACATTCTGATTTATTTTTTTTTTTGAGCAACTGAATTCCGTAAACTGGTGTTCAAAATGTCACCAAATGGTGTTCAAATGGGAAAACGCCGAATTCGAGGTCATCTAATGCTGCAACTGTTCTTAGTCTCACCTCCCTACATGCCAGATTAAGAAGTTGCAATGGCGAAGCCACGATTTTATCCTGTTGGTGGTGGGAAGCTGATCAAATTGTGAGCCAAATTAAGATTGTAAGCTAAATATCAAATTGTAAGCTAGGTAACGGAATAGATTTCGTTAGGCCCCCACAGTTTCCCAAGGGATACGCCCCTGAGAAGCTGTAAGTCATATGATGAAGGATATTAATTAGCCTTTTATCTTGTGCATATATCAACGTAATGTGATTATATTTTCTAGGCAGTCAATTTTTTCACGGATTTCTTGGACCTTTTCTTACGGAACATTGCTGACGCGTTCATATGCTGCTAAAATTAACCGTATTATTCAAAAAATAACTGCATTTATAAATTGAAATGAAAAATGATAACTATATTTTAAAACTACATTTTTTTTTAATTATCAGCAGTAATTATTCAATATTTAAAAGAATCTTTTATTCATAGGCGTTATAAGAGGCAGGTATAGCATAATGTATTCCCGCCCACTACAACATCCTTTACCATTGCCCATTAATATATATACTTATCTTATATTTCTTGGCATAAACAGAATATTGTAATCGACCAGTTGTTCGGTCTCAGGTTTTAGTGATTTTTCTAACGATCCTCAACGAGAACAGGCATGGTGACATAGCCACAGCATAATAATAAATTATTTTTTTTTCCTTTTACATAATGTTTCCACAGTCTCTAGAAATATTAATAATTCAACCTTTACTTTTAAATGACAGCGCTCAAATCAAAAAGAGGTTTGAAATCAGCAGATTTCCTTTTTTATAATTAAAGTGTATCTTTTAGAGTACATTATGGAAAAAGAGGCGTGGTCGCAGGCGGTTACATCAGAATGTACTCGAACCCACTGCCACTTAATTTGGTAAATTTAATCATTTGGATATTGATTAATAGCATGTCATATATTCAACGTATGTTTATTTCCTTGTTATAAATCGACAGCGGCTAATCAGTTCTGAACAAGTTTTAGTGAATTTTCGAATGACATAAAACTACGTTGATAGTAACATTTCGCGCTCAAAGAGCTAAATGTCATAAAACTACTGATAAATTAAATACTCCATTTTACATATGGATTTCTTTCTAGCAAAAAACAGTGGGAGGGAGAGATTTTGTCCGGGCTGCCAAACTGTTAATAAAAATATAACCTACGCAACATTTTCATAGCTAGAGCAGTCGTATTTCAAATTTTTTGGAAAATGTTTTAAAAAATTTAAAGTGTTTTTTTCAGTAGTATTTAGTTTTACTTAAATTCGCTTTTAAAGACTCGTTATATGAAACTAGCGGCCTAGAGGCCGCTAGCTTCGCTGCCCGATACCTTTCTGTTCTTTATACTCACTCAATGCAGTGTTGACTGAATTTCTGGACTCATTTCAGCGAAAATTCTGTTTCTTTGTTTTAACAGTATTTGTAATTAAATTTATTTAGGGTAGTGTTGCTACACATTTTGGGTGTTATCATAAAAGCCTATGTTGAAATAGCAAATGGCTAAAATGTGCTCTTTAGTCCAGTGTTTGGTGACATTTTTTTAGATGGGCGATTATTGCACCAAGTATTGTAAATTCGATATTTTAAAGTTGTGAAAAAGTCCGAAAGATCTTGCATTATTCTTGCATCAATTAATGTTATTTTGTAATCCAGCTACTGCGTGACATATGCTTGCTTTGACGTCATTGAACTATTAATTTGGATTTTTGCACATGCGTTATTGTTATTGCACTAGTGTTTACATCTAGCTGTTGCCGTTCTCAGCGTGGAAATATCGTCGATTTTGGTACTTCATATGTTAGTAGCATTATATAAGTAGATGTTTCATTGAGGTGTTTTTGAGGCGGTCACATCATAATGTGATTCCGCCCACTAATATTTAAACATTAAATGTTAATTCTCAGATGAGATAATTAGCTTATAGTTTTGTTTGTAAGCTGGGAACTGGAAGGATTTAGCCTTCTGCGGCTAGTTTTTGTGAATATGTTGAAGCTCTTTAACATGAACAACAGTGACTAGCTAGTGACTTAATAATATCTTTCCCTTTTACTTACGTTTAAATAATTCTTCAAAAGTAGGGAAACCTCTGAATAACGCTCCCCCTTGGGACCCGTTGGTAATGTGTATTTACAAACTTTTACTGAAGGCTTTCTGAACCAACTGTTGCGGTGCGCCCCTGATCTTTTAAAACGGGAGGCTGCATGTCTGCTGTTTAATTTTATTCTGCTTTTGTTTGTGTTTTCTTCTGTTTATTCGTTCTGCCGCTGGCTACTGTGTTTCGCCAGCGGTATAGTTTGTAGTTCTTTTTTTTTTTTTTTTTTTTTTTTTTAATATATAAATGTAGTTTCGGGGCTCGTGATAGTTTTGGGGGCCGGGCCCGATCGGGTTTTGTAGCTGGAGTTCTCTGGCCTGTGTCGCTGTGCCGGGCGGGTTGAATTGCTTCCCCGGAGGGATTTCTTGCCGTAAACCCTTTGGGTCGGCCCCTCCGGTGGGTTTCTAACCTTTCTAACCCTTGGGACCCTCCAAAAGTGACCGTCCTTAGGAGGTGTCTGTTGTTTAGAGGTTTAATATTAGGTAAGTTACAATGAGCAAAGTTAACAATAGTCTCTTTCTATATTACAACACAAAACTACAGTTAATATCTCTTTTTCATACTTCCCCCTCTGCAAGCATCCGATTTCAAAAAGGTTTTTGAGGAATGGAACGAAAAAAAAATGTCCTGTTTCATCACAATATAAGACTTTAGAATCACAGTCTACAATTATAGAAGACGATGGTTCCCGATCGCAAGCTTCATGCAGTGGGCAATCTGCATCTTCACCAGTCATCTTGCGATTGCGAAATGCAATATTGTGTCGGATCCTAAAATTCTGAAGCCATCCATTAGACTCCTTGAAATCTGAAATTCCCAGTTTTTCTGATCTGTTCAAAACATTCTCTTGGATATGGATCCAGAATCGGAAGGTTTTTCTGATCGACGGTTGCAAAGCCACTCCAACAAAACTTGAAAGTTATTCATTCCCAGTCTTTGAAGCTTTGTTTTGCTGTTTTTAAAATCACAATTACCTCTGACCTGCTATAACTTTTAAGAGTCGCCCATTTTCTTGCTCTTACATTTTTCTTACATCATCGATATCTTTCATTTTTTTCCCTTTAAATTGAAGAACTTTTGTTTGGAATTCATCGTGATTTCACTACACACTCCAGATTTGATACAAACAACACTACTAGTTTGAGGACACTACCAACGGTGTGAACGCACAAAGGTTTGTAACTGATAAGTAGTTTCTACGTAGTGGTCAGTGTGGTCGTTTGTCATAGCAAGGGCGGATTAAAGGGGGGGGGGCGAAGGGGGCGACCGCTCCCCCTTTAATCCCCCCTTAAGAAGTATTGACCTTGGTACTCTAAAACGGTTTACAGATTATGAAGATAATTCACCCTTCAAAAATAAATTAATTAATGTATTAAAATCTAATAAATCAACATAAACATGTAATACCTCTAATTTTATATATCGTTGCGTGCAAATGCTCCATTTTTTGAGCGTAGCATTTTTACACGATATTGTGGAAATATTTCTTTATATTATTCGAATTTTTTAATGATATTTTTGAATTTATCTTTTGAAAATATAACATTTGGGGAATTTTTGTGTGGATTTGAACTTTTAGAAATTTTATAGATTTTTTCCCTTGTGCACTGCAAAAATTATAAATATATATATATATATATATATATATATATAAATAGATTTTGTAAAACTTTTTCAATGTTGAAATTTTATTTTTGAATAATAAAAAATACGTCGAAAATTCAATAATATTTTCAGTAATAAAAAGGATTTTTTCAAACAGATGGTCCAGTTCATTTTTACAAAAATATTAAACATGATGCTCCAAAAAAGGAACATTTGCATGTGAAAGGTAAATCCGTTGGACTAGGTCCCTCTGGAAATACCAAAATTTGTCTGGTCATGTCATCTAGTATCGGTAGTTAATAAATGTCTTATTCTGTGGGCAAGAATGAAATAATTTTGTATTGATTCTGCGGATCTTGCAGTGATATCATATGTAGCTAAGTCAAAGATAACATTCAATTAAAATAATAGTTATATAGAAAATTTCACCAGAAAATTCTAAAAGAAATTTCTTGGAGGAAAAATCCAAACTAGGTAGTATCACCCATTTAAGCATAAGATCGTTCTCAACGACGAATCCAAGTTCCGGGCTGTTCAAGCCTATTTCAAGGAGAAGGGAATTGGCTTCCAGACAATGGACCCCAGAGCTCAACGACCTAAGAAAGTTGTCATTAAGGGTATCCCGGCCTCCACTCAGATCGTAGAAATCGAGGAATTCCTCAAGGAAAAGGGCTTCTCGCCAGTCAGCCTCAATTTCTTATACTCGAAAAAATATCAGAAGAATTGGGCGATCCTCTTGGTTGCCCTCTTACCTACACCAAACTATGAAGAAATTTTCAATATTACAAAATACGGATACATGCGCGTCACTGTGGAACCCTATCGTCCACCAACAAAAGCCAAGCAATGCCATAATTGTCAGGGCTTTGGCCACCACTCTGCGCGCTGTACGCTGACACCCCGTTGTCTCAAGTGTGCCGGCCCGCACACCTTCACGCTGTGTCCTACCAAGAAGCAGGACCCTGTTCAATGTGCAAACTGCGGAGGCCCTCACGTCTCCAGTTACCGCGGTTGCCCTAGGAACCCAACTAATAAACCTAAATCCCTGAAGAGCATGAAACTTAATCAGCCTCAATCTAACCCTCCCAAAAAATCCACTGGCCAAGAACACCTCGTCCACGACCACTGTCGTGCAAGAGAAACGTTCAGAACCAACACAAACCACTGCTGACCCCATGGAAGGCACTTCTATGTCCACCTCCAAGGAATCCAGGCCAAACCAAGCTGCCAGACTGAGGAACAAGAAGAAGGAAGCGGCCAAGAGAACCGCCCCCCCCCGGTCTGAATCTCATCAAGAAAACGACTACTCAGAACCAAGTCCACAAACAGACTAAGCCGACCAACAACCCGGTGCAAAGCACAAATACTGCCAACGGCCCTATGACTCCAATCATGGAAATGTTCACGACGCTGAGAGAAGTCTCCCAACTACTCGATGTGAGGCAAATGACCAACTTCTTCCGCGAGGTCGCCGGAAGTATTAAACAAATAACGCAGCCAATGGACAGGGCCTTCGCTCTACTGGAAGCGTACACAAGACACTTCGAGGACGACAATGACCACGAAGAATAAGCTGAACATATTATCGTGGAACGCCCAGAGCCTCCACGGTAAAATCTCAGAATTTAGAGACTTTCTCACCAGGAGTGAGATAGGCATTGCGCTCATTCAAGAGACTCTTTTTAAACCCAATATTGCATACAATATCCCGAATTATGTCTTGCACCGTCAAGAGCGCCCTCGCCTCCCTGGCGGGCGCACCGCTGGCGGACTGGCTATCTATATTAAAAACACTATCCAACATCATCGTGTGACCGACCTAAATCTGGAATTTCTGGACGCACTCTCGATCATCATCGAAGCAAGTCCCAGAATTATGATCACGTCAGCATACGTTAAACTGCGCAAACGCTTCCCAACTAGGGACCTCACAACAATTTTCCAATACTGTCCTACTAACATTGTCATGGGGGACTTTAACGCCCACCACCTGGCTTGGGGCTGCAAATACAACAACACTTATGGAACCAATCTCCTGAAGTTACTCATGGAAGAACACATCCTCATGGCATTCCCTTCCACTCCTACTCACTTTGCTGAGAGCAGTAGCTCCACCATCGACTACATGCTTCACAGAAACTTACATCAATACCCGGATGTGGCAACACTACAGATGTTTACATCTGACCACCTCCCCATTGTGTCTACCATTAACATCAGTTATGAAACAACGGCACAGAAACGCAGAACTATAACGGATTGGAACCTCTTTGCCAGTCACCTCATCAGCGACCCTCTCCGAATGCCCCGGATAAACAGCATCAATGACATTGATGATGAGGTCTCTTTACTGACTCAGGACATTAACAAAGCACTTAAAGCAGCCTCTCGTCCCGCCAAGGACCACCTCACTACCTACCTGCCCCCGGACATCCGTCTGATGATTCACGCACGGAACCAAGCCCGTAAGATCTACCAACGGAGCAGGTACCCCGCGGATCGTGTGGTGTTCCAACGCCTACAAGCTGAAACTCGCACAGCCATACGTAATCACAAGCAGCAAGCCTGGGCCGACCACCTTTCCACCTTAACAACTGAAGACTCCTCGGTCTGGAGAGCGATGAAAAAGCTCACCACGAAAAGGACTGACTTCCCGCCTATTCGTAAGGGCAATTCATACGCTCTTTACAACAAGGATAAGGCCAACGCTATTGCACTCGCTTATCAGGAACAGTTTACTAACAGTCTACTCTCCGATATTGATATTGAGAACGAAGTTACTTCTCGTCTTCAAACCCCACCCACGATCCCCATCGAAGGTGTCCTACCCTCAGAAATTATCGACATCATCGCCAAATTAAAAAAGAAAAAGTGCCCTGGGCATGATCAAATCTCCAATACGGTCATTCAAAACCTACCGGCCAAGACCATCCTCCGGTTCACCAGTATCACAAATGCTATCTTGAAGCTTCAATACTACCCTGAAACTTGGAAAAAAGCTATTATCTGCCCTATTCCAAAACAAGGCTTGGATCTCACTAACCCAACATCTTACCGACCTATCAGTTTGCTCTGCGGACTTGGCAAAGTTGTGGAAAGGGTCATACTGAACCGTCTCGCCACTCACCTCGAAAGCAACAGTATTCTGATACCAGAACAATTTGGTTTTAGAAGTCGCCATAGTACTACACATCAACTCCTCAGGGTAGTCGAACATCTGACTGAAGCCGTCCAAGCTAAAGACAGTGTGGCGATTGTCCTTTTCGACATTTCAAAGGCATTCGACAAAGTCTGGCACGTCGGACTCATTTACAAACTGTTCGGTATGGGCGTGCCAGACTCTCTTGTCCATCTCCTTTACAACTATCTACAGGGACGCAGCTATTCGGTCAGAATACAAGATGCTGTCTCGGACAACTTTCCCATCAAGAGTGGAGTGCCACAAGGTTCAATCCTAGGCCCAACCCTTTACAGTCTCTATGTAAACGACATACCCAGAAACCAAACCACTGATATTGCCTTGTATGCGGATGACACTGCTATCATCGGCAGAGCCAAGAACGCAAGAACGCTCCACACGAATCTCCAACACCACATTAACCAACTTGAGTTGTGGATGCGGAATTGGAAAATAAAGTTAAACCCTTCCAAATGCAAGGCACTCTCCGTTGGAAGGAAATTCCCACCCTCCCGTTTACATGTCGACAACACGGTACTGGAATGGGCTGATAGCGCACCATATCTTGGTGTCGAAATTGACAAACTGCTTACTTGGAAGAAGCACATAAATAGAACCAGAGGCAAGATGACCGGAGCCTTCCAGAGAATCTCCAGCCTCATATATACGCGCAAACTCAGCACACAGAACAAAGTGCTTTTATACAAAGCCACTGTTAGACCATTGGCCACATATGCTGCCCCGGTGTGGGCCTATGCGGCAAACACCCACATCAAAGCCCTAGTGGCAAAAGAAAGTAAATTTCTACGAACCATCCGTTACGGTCACCCACTACTTGCCAACAACATCATACTCAAAGACCTCTGTATGAAGACCCTCAAGCACCACTTACTGAAAATCTCCAAGAGATTCTACAGGAACATACGAAACGTTCCTAACGAAATTATTGCCACTCTACCAGATTATGAGCCGTCGGACCCACAGCATAGAAAACGCCCCAAGGCTGTTCTCCATGCCCTTCAAGATCAACCTTAAGCCCTTACACGCCACACACGTCGAGCAACCCTTCCTGTGAAGACCACCTATGGTGGGGGGAGGAAGGGTCGACATGCACACCCAACATCCAGAAAAATGACTTTCTGTACTGATACAGGCAGCTTCGCTGCTATCTACGCACATCCACAACAATAACATCCCTAACATTACATACTGGAGGTACGCGCGCTGCGCTGGCACTCCGAGAAGCTAGACCTCAGTCAGTCAGTCAGTCAGTATCACCCATTTGTGTTCGGATTTTATTTTACACTGTCAAGACGCAAACGCTCGCTTAGTAAAAGCGGAGTGCTTGCTTGCATGTTCAAAAATAGGCGTACGACGGTGGGTACACTGATACCTCGGTTACTTTCCAAAGTGAACCGCGCAGTCAAGACAATAATTCAACTACTTTGGTTCTCGTGTGCTGTTGTGTACAAGGTGGATTGAACGCGGTAATGTAAGACAAACCTGAAACATAGGGCTTGTGTGAGGCACCTCAATCAGTTTTGAAGTGGTTCAACTGTGTGAGGTGGCGAGGGAAAGAAACACAAGTACACAAATTTCGAGTGGATGAGGTTTTTTTCATGTCCGAATAGTTTCCTGGTGGAACCCATAGAGAAGGGATAGGTGGAGGGAGGATTTGTAACCCTAAACTGAAGCGAGCACACGAGTCACGTGACCTGGGGACGAGCGGGGGTGGAATTTCTCCGTTTCCTTTGCAGTTCTCCATAGCTTTGAGGGAGGTCGATGGTTCTCATCGAAAAAAATGGTGAATTATTGCTCTGCATATGGATGCAACGAAAAATTCGTGAAAGCAGGACAATTGACATTCCACAGGTAAGCTATGTTTTGCAATTTTAGTCAATTAAAATGTATGGATGTACTTTAAAACACTAGATTGACAATTTGGCGATTATATTAACTCGCCAAGCATGGCTCGCGCTAGACTTCAAAAATCCGGAAAGCGAGAGAGCCGACATCGTTATCATGTCCGGCTGAAATTTTGCGAATCAAATTTGACTCGCAGTTTCAAAAAGTGAGAGTCAATTTTTTCAAAAAATATCGATTTACGCGTAAAATGCGAGTACGCGCGAGCCCTGTCTCCAAGTATTGTAGGTCTGAAATTTACGTAATTTAACTTTTAATTTCAAATTAAATTAAAAATCATATCAAACTAAAATTTGCTCTTTATTTTCTCAGTTGCCATAACAGGTTATTGTTTTAGAATGTCTATTGGTGCTGTAGAGCCTCACTCATGTTTCTTTCTTAAACATTCTATTTTTTCAAAATTTCCTTATTGTTAAGATAATTTTTTCAGACCATTAGTAACAAATTGGACTTTTTAAGCTGATCCATTGAAGTTATATTTCTCTGTTTTCGGGCAAATCACAAATTTGTATCGTATCACAAATGGAGGGAGGGGGAAATACCATTTCATTATATTAACAGAAACATAAATTTCAATTAACGAATTCACTATATATGTGTTTAAAAAACATTATAACTCTAGTAACAATAAGGTTTAAAATACTAAATCGCCCTCCGCCTCCCGAAATGGAAACCTATATGCGCTATTGAATACAAACTTTGAATTTAAACTGCTGAATATTCTTCTTAAAATTCTGAAAATGGGTTATTGCTGTATGCATTCTATTATTCTGCATAAATAAGTTTCTAGTCTTTTCTTCGTAACCAGCATTTAAAAAAAAAAAAAAAAAAAAAAAAAAAAAAAAAGAGTTCTATTGAAATATTGGACCTTTATTTTAAATAGAGATTTCTATTTTGATAAATTATAACAATTGTGAAAAAAGTACTGTCTTGTTATACGAAATGCAAAGCGATTCTGTATCCTACAATTTTTTTTCATCAAGCATTACTTAGATCTACAGAGAAGAGCTCTTTGGGAAACACAGTTGAAAATAGAAGGATTTAAAGCTTCTGATTATTCGAAGCTGTGTTCAAAGCATTTTAGAGAAGAATGCTTTGAGAAAGCAAAATTTGGAGGAACGTAGTTAAAGAAGGATGCAATACCAACTATCTTCAATTTTCCTCATCATCTCTAACGAAAAAATATTCTCATCAAGCTTGATAATGTACATTACTAGATTAACTCATTTGATAATGTACGTTACTAGATTTTATTACAATGTTTTATAACAAAATCAAAATAATGCAAAAAATACAACAAAATAAAATGTTTCAAAAGCCGAAACTTCAAAGTAATTCTGGAAAACAAAATTAAAGACTAAATAATTTCAAAATAACTAGAGAGGGAGAAAATAAACAGTGCTACAAAAACCATTTCCCCCCATTAACTTTCTAGAAAAATAAAATGCTTGAGTTTGCGAACCAAAGGGCGATAAGCAGCCAAATCCTCTTATTCTTCTTAAGACGCTCTTATCTTAGCTTCAACTTTCCCGGGAAAATACACTAAGAGGCTCCCTCCACCTATATCCCTTCTCTATGGTGGAGCCGCGGATGGCAGAGAGAGGCATAAATATTTTCGAAGAGTTTCTTTGCTGGGAAATTAAGGAATTATTTAATTTTGTTAGTGTTACATTCTTCAATAGATTAATAGCCACGGCATCAGGATGGCTTTTTGGGATGGGGATTAATGAGTGAAAATAAATAAATATAATAAGAATGCTCTGCATCGTGCATAAAATCTAGAAAAATTTAGTGAACGTTATGTAAAAAATATCTGTAAGTAATAGTTAGTTGGACGCGGATATGTAGACACTTGTAAGGGGGGGGGAGGGAATGACGCTTGTGCTGCCCATACCAAAGCCGTTTTTATTTTTTTTTTTAAAGGCTACAAATTCAAATATACCTATACACGTGCACACAAAGGAAACAAAATTCAATGTAGCAAGAATATCATTACCAAGAAAGATCAATTGTGCCAAACATATCGATCATGAAACACTTTCCAAAACAATATTTTTGTATTTAAATCTGACGAAATTTTAGCTTAGTGGTAAGGCGAAGTTGCGTGAAGATTATTGTCTGTGGGGGATGCCTCAGCAGCGGACTTTTTTAAGGGTTTCTAACACGTATTCGTGTTACTCTGGTAAAAATCGCCTGAAACTCTGTTTGATCGACAGCCGCTCGGTTGGGCAGGCAGAGCTGGCGCCAATCAGAAGAGGGGTTCACCATTGAAAGAACATGAAATTGATCTTGGATAAAATTATTTTAATCGAAGGTTACTCATTTTAACTAAAAGCATATTTATACTGATTTTAAAATGTCTTTTATTCATTCTTATTTAATTTTTTGAGCTAATTTATTTAACCCTTTCAACCTTCAGACTTGCTAAGGAACCACAAATAGAAGAGCGAGAAAATACAAGCATCTTAAGAATTATATTCTAATACATATAATGTTTCCTTAATTCTAAAAAACGAATAGTATTCCAAACGTGAACTTTCTAATTTTAAAATATTTTTCTGAATAAAATTATTTTCGGCATCATTAATTTATAATTTAAAACCAAATTTCATGTTCCTCATAACCCCATGTTTCATAAGCGGGGCGTTATCGAAGGCGGGACTATCAGGTTATATCCCTGTGCACTGCAAGTATTCTTTTTATGATAAATTCAAATGTTTAGCTTTTGATGAAAAAGATACCGTGCATTTCCGTATGTAAGCTTAGAATTAAAATCGATTAAAAACTTCTAAGGCCGTCTTATTGTATTTTCTGTCATAGGCGATTATCTTAAAATGTAGCTACAAGTATTAGGTTGTAAC